>JAAGAY010143693.1:74640-151847 GCA_011801015.1 Ardeotis arabs | reverse complement strand
AGTCTTCCGCAGCATGGGGTTATAAATATGGAAATAGCGCTTGCTGCTTTTCATCTCCGTTCACCGTTCTGGTGAATATTTCCCAAATAATGTTGGAAGATTTTTTTTTTTTCTATTAACTTTGTGTGCTGCGCTTTCCTTCTCCTCTCTCAAATTAAGGTATTGTTTTTGTACATTGCTTGGAAGGAGGAAAGAGGAGAGGGCTTTTTGCGTGAGAAACTAACCCCGTTTCATCAGCACTTTCCAAATAGCTTCTAGATTATGCGCACCACCATGTCAAGGAAGGGTTGAAAGGAAGGAGAAGGTCAAAGGCAGGTGTCAGAGTGCTTTAGGGCTGGTTTTGGGGAAGGGGGGTGATGATAGGAGGTCTGACTTGGACCTCTTTTGGTGCAGATGGCAGCATGTGTAGCACTGGGCTCGGCTGTGATGCTCCTTGGGGTGGCCAGTACTGTGTTTCTTCTCCACCTGTAACTATGGATATATGAAAAAAGCAAAGCTGGGATTCAAGCTATGGAGAAACTTGTTTGTTTATTTGCTCTGAAAACTGGGAAGCTCCCAGAATCCGTGCAGTTGTGGCTTGCTTTCACATCCAGCAGCATTGCCAGTGGATTCCTTTTAGTTTTGCAGCTGACCTTGAGCATGATTTTGTTCCCAACAGGATGTGGTCTGTTCCTGTGAGGAGCTGAAGCGCTCCGTCGGAGGGAGGGCTCTTTGCAAACTGGAGCATTTCTGGCGAGATATTCTTCTGCTATTGGATAAACAAACAGAAAGCGCACATGGTTTTATGGCAAAATGACATTTTGTAGTCATGGAAAAATATCTACTAATTTTAGCTAAAGAATGGAATTGGGAGATAATGTCATTCTGCCAGAAATATAGGAAAACTATGACAGTGTAAAACTGCCGCAGGTTTTGGTGGTGTTGACCTTTCTATCCGGTGCTGGCCAGGACAGTGGAGGAGGTTGAGGTCTTGAGCACCTCTAACCCCCTGGTAAGAGTGTGCTGCACCTACCAAGCACTCATAATTTGCAACAGGGCAGAGGATGGAGGAAGACAGCAGGATGTGAGAGGCACAGGAGCAGACCTGCTCAGGATGGCTGTTAAATCCATCTCCTTGGCTTTTTTTTGTTTCCTTTTCTCATGCAAACCCCAAAATGGTCATGATGTTTTCACATCATCGAAGCTGTGCTGAGCAGACCCCTGAGCCACAGTGTGCATCTCCAACCATGCTCCCACTCCTTGGCAGCGCTGATGCCAAAGGAGAAACCCCTTGTGCCACCTGAGTGTAGGCTCTGCGGAGCTCCCGTCAAGCATTTCGCCTTTGTGTGGGGAGCACACTTTGCATTTGTACTCTTTGAGGGGAAAATTTAGGATCCTGGCAGATCTAAGGGCATAGAAATGTCCATTATGGGTCGGCCAGCAGCATTTGAGACCCTGAAAAGCATTGAAGTATGCTGTAGGTGCAGACAAAGTGGGTGGTTAAATGGCACCAAGCCCATGCGTAATGATGAGACCATCCTTTTTTGATGAGCTCTTGAGCATGGTCAGGTGCTGGTACAACACTGTCTCTGGAGCAGAGCTCCGATAACTCCCCTCTCCCAGTCCTGTGAGAGCATTTCCCAGTTCCCATATCAGGAAGATGGATGAAAGCTGGGACAGTAAGCAGAACCTGTATATTTGAAGGTCCTGCTCAATGCTGGTGAGGAACCTCAAACCAATAAACCTGCCAGCACCTTCTGGAAGTTCACTAAAATCAGTCCTAAAAGCCTGAGCTAGGGCTTACATTAGGACTGTTGGAAAATTAACTGTGTTTGAGTAAAAATCTGTGAGTTGGACTCTGGCTTCTTGGTAGCTCATGTGCACCCTTTGGCCGTCGAGCTCCTCCTGGTATCCCCGTGGATGTCAGAGACCAGGAGGGAAGATCTGATCCCACTGTTGGCTGCCCTTCCCAAAGTCTGCTGGGCAAGAGGTGGCACATTTCAAGGTTTAGAAATAATTTGTTGGGTTTTTTTTATTTGTCTTCGTGCTCTCAGAGGGGTTGTATTTCCTTGCCTTGTTCACCTGCTGGGCTCAGCTTGCAGGGATGCTGCCAGGATCGCACGCTGGCTCCCGGGAGGCACATGCTCCTGACATCTGCTCAAAGCCTCCGTCAACCTGAGATGAGCCACTTAACAAGCCTGGGGGAATTGTCACCAAGGAAAAAAGAATAAAAAATCCCTTGGTATTTTAAGACTGAGAAAATATGCTTAATTCCTCAGCGGTAGCGAAAAAAGTAGGATTGAATTGTTTAGCTCTCCCAGCCCTGTCTCATCGCTCCCACCTCCTGGGACAGAGGCTGTGCCTATCATGGGGCTATTAGACCAGAGCGGTTTCGTGCTGACAGCAGAGCTTGGGGCCGCTGAGGGATTCATTAATATCGGCTTTAATCGGCACTTAGCTGCTCACGAAAGGCACAGGCAGAGTGCAGTGTTCATCAGGGGTGTTTCGAGTCCCAGAGAGATTATTGTCGTGTTTTAGGGTCAGAGTGATGGGGAGTTGTTACCACCATGACACTAAGGTGGGGGTGGGAGGGAGGGAGATCTTCTTTGTCGGTCTGCCCCGTTATTTGTTTCCATCCCGGACTGGTTGAGGTTTGGCACTACAGACCTCCTGGCTGGTGTGAAGCCACATTATTCTCAGCCAGGTGATGGCATGCTGTACCCAAAAACCCGATGGGACCGCCTACCCCATCCTCTTTGGCACCTCGTGCCCATGAGAGCTGTGGGTCAATGCAAAATGGAGGCTTTTATTGAATCCAAAATGAATAATTCATTTGGTGCAATAGCCCACGCTCTGCTCGGGTTGATATTAAATCCATTTGTCTTGCTCTGCCCTGTCCCTCAGCCTTGCTTTATGGCTTCCTTGCGTGGTCAAGGTGCAATGCATCATCGTGCTGGGGAGGAGGTGGGAGGAAAAGTGGGAGTGGGGATTGCTGGGAGGCCAGGAAAATCATTCAAGACCTTGGATGAGTATGCTGTGTGGATTTCGCTTGTTCTCCTTGAAGGTTATTAAACCCTTTCTCTGCTAGTGTTTGACTCTGAAACCTAATGATGGCGAGGTTAACCCCTCACTAGAGTGATGGCAGTCGTGGAGCTCTCAGCCTTTCTTGCTTTTGACTTTGAGGACGGGGCACGGTATTTTCATCTGCTGCAATCATGCTGACACTCTCTCTGACCTTCCTAGTACCGACCGGTAACTCAGTTGCACAGAGAAGCCAGCACAGGAAAAAGTCTGGATCTAAATCAGCTTTGTGCTGAATTTTTACTTGGTATTTATAAACCCAGGGAGAAGGGGTGAGAGAGCAGTCCTGCTGCTTCCTGGGCTTGTCTCGCTTTTGTTTTCCCCTCCTGGCAAATTCCGGTTGTAGCGTGGTGAGGAGCCTCCGAGCTGCTGTGGCTCGAGATAATGAACCGACCCGCTTGCAGCAGCTGGAAATCTGAGCTAGCAGGGGTGGCAAAATTAAAAAAAAAAAAAAAAAAAAAAACCAAACCAAAAACACCAAACAACCAAAAAGCCACAAAATAAAAACAAAGCTGGGCTGCGATGCAGAGGCCACTCCTCAAGAATCCTGTTTCCACAAGGCAGCCGGTCCCCTACCCCATCGGCATCCAGGTCCCCCAGCCCTTCTTCAGCTGCTGACTGATGCACCGGGCTGCGCCGAGCCTTTACCAAAGCTTGTGTAGATTTATTTTGGCCCTTTGATTTCTTTGTCCCCTTTCTCTGTTTTCCTTCCCTCCTGCCTTGTGCGTGGAGGGCTGGATTTGGGAAAGGGGTAGTGGGGGGGGGGGACACGTCCCACCAGTTGAATGTCAAGGAGCGAGCTGCCCCGTGCTGGTTCCCCCCCTTATCCTCCCCTCCCACCGAGCAGCCCTGGCAATAGTTATTAATTTTCTCCATTTATCCATCTCAGAAGGCTGGAAACAATAGCAGAGTGCAGGATTTATAGAGTGATTTTTTTATTTTTTTAAAATTATGATTATGAATATTTTGTAATTAGTAGTAGAATAATTTGCTAACACTTAAAATAAGGGTCACATCAAGTTTTCTCAATCAAACTGCTGCTTGTGCTGGCAACTGGGTCTGTTCGGTCTCTCTGGTTGTGCCTGTGCCTGCCTTTTCCCCACGCTGTGATCCAGCTCTGTGCCTCTGGACCATGTCGGTGCATCCAAGAGAGGTTTTCTCGGGTGGTGAAGGTGATGTTGGTTTTGTCTCCTGGGTGGATGGCAGCAAGGGAGGCTGTGGGCTGCCTCGCCATGTCGTGGGGACATGGGACCCTGCTCCCCCGTGCCTTGGGGGGAGCCCAAGGGCCTCCTCCGACATCTCCTGACCTGGCCCACAAGTGATCTCTTTGTGAGTGCTTTCACAAAGAGAAATTGGGAGGGGAGAACCCAAAGAGGTTAAAAAGAAAGTGCTGGTGGCAGCCTCGCCCTGCCCATTGCTCCTTCTGCCTGCCCTTGGATTTGGTTTCGTGGAGCTGTGACATCCCAGCTTGCTGGTAAGTGCATCCCTCTCCCTGGGAAAATGTTTCTCTGCAGGTTTGGTAGTAGGAGTTCAAGATTTTCTCCTGTTTAGCATCCCAAGGAGGGGTATAGCTGAGCAGCGTGGTGGCCAGGGTCTCCTCCTAAGGGGTAGTAATGGCTTTGAATTGAAAGAGAGTAGATTTAGATCAGACATAACGAAGAAATTCTTCACTATGAGGGTGGTGAGGCACTGGAACAGGTTGCCCACAAGTTGTGGAGGTCCCCTCCCTGGAAGTGTTTGAGGCCAAGTTGGATGGGGCTTTGAGTGATCTGGTCTGGTGGAATGGAGGGCAGGGGGTTGGAACGAGGTGATCTTTAAGGTCCCTTCCAACCCAAACCAATCTGTGATTCTATGATTCCTCCTCGTGCATCACTGTGGCTCTGCTCCCCTGGGGTGGGGTGTCTGGTGGACATTAACCATCAAAAAAGCTGCTCTTGGACTAAAGCGAGAGCATCCATGCAGCTGAGGCACCTTCCACCCCTAATGGCAGCAGAGACGTCCAGGGGGGTTTATTCTGGGTTTAGCTGAGCCACAAACCTCTGATCACTCAAAATGGATCTTTTCCTCTGGTTTTTTTCCCTCTTTTTTTTTTTTTTTCTTCTCTCCTCTCCCCTGCACAATATCGAGTTTCCTGCCTCCTCTCCTATCCTGCGTCAGCCCAAGCCGCTGTCCCTGGCTGGGCTGTGCCAGGAAGCAGGACTCTCCCAACTCTTCCCGAATCTGGGTGGTGATGCCAGAGGGATGGAGAGATGCTCCCCTTTGTTGCAGGGGCTTTGCCTTCGCCTGGCAGCAATCTCCCTGCTTCCACCGCTGGGTGGAACAGGCAGCCCAGTTTTACCACAGCCACGCTGTGGAGGAAAAGCATTTAAATCACTGTGCCTTCAAAAAAAAAAAGGAAAGAAAAAGAAAAAAGTATGATTTTTCTTAAATTATGCCTTAATGAAGGCATCCATTAACCTCCGTAATAATTTTACAAGGAAAATGTCCAGGAAAACTTTGATTTTTTTTAATTTTTTTTTTTCCTAATGAGTGTGATGGGTTTTAATGGAAGTCTTAATTAGACATTATTAGCCAAAATGTTCCTCTGGTGGATTCAGGCCCTTTTCCCTCCCTCGACGAGAAAGAAAGATGGGGAAGGACCGTGTGTCCTGGCTGCTGCCGACGGGGAGGCTCAGGCACCACAACCACTGTGCTCGGGCTCTGTCTCCCAAATCCTGAACTGGGTCTGGGTCACCCCTGCGATCCAGACCCCTCTGAAGGAGAAACCTGGAAAATGCTGCGGGGAAGGGATGAGCAGGGGCTGGGTGAGCATCGCAGGGCTGGGCAGCCCTGGCTAGGGCATCGCTGCCTGTGGCCTGAGAGAGCTTAGGGAATGGCTTCTGGGCTGTGATGTACAGCTTTATTTTTCTGCATATCTTATTTTTTCCTGCTCAAATTGTACCATGTGCCGTTTATGTATTCCACCCTCCCATAATGAGAACTTTTGAGTGTCACATTGATTCCAGCCTTTAAAAAGATAAAAAAATTCCCTGTTGATTCTCCCCCACCCCCAACAAGGGTCTTTTAATGAGCCTGTTTACAAATGGGGGCATAGATCTGCTTCCACACCATAGTCTGTTAATGGTCCATCTAGAAAACTTTCAGTGGGAGCTGAAGTGCTTGGGGAAACTCATATTTTTGGCGATACAGGTTTGCAAAGCTCCATGTGCGCTTGCAGGGGCTGTTGTGGGCACAGATCCATGAGCCACCCCCACTGCAGCAGGGCTGCGAAACCCACCCGGCTTTCCTAACCTCTTCCACTTACGCCAGCCCAGGAGACCTGGCTCCCGCCCTGCCGCCGTCGTGTCGAAGGCCCTTTGCTCTCCAGCCGGAGCAGGGATTGTTCTCCCGGACAATGGAAGAGCCGCAAGGAAGCACAGGATCTGGCCTGCGTCCGGCGCCTGCATTGTTCCCACCCTTGTTTGCAAACGACCAGCACCTGGCAAACCCAGTGACTCAGCCCAGGGAGTTTTAAAGCCTTTCTGTAACTTTTTCCTTTTTTTAAAAAAAATTTTATTTTGAAGTCACGAGAGCGCTCTTTTGGGAACAGCTCCGGCCGGCACTGTTTTGCTGCTGTTTGTGTGCAAGGGGTGGGGATCTCATCAGTGTTTGGGGCTGTGCTGCACTGTACAACGTATGGCAAGCTCTTTGGAAGCCAGCATCGCTCCCAGCAGGCTTATAATAATAATTAAAAAAAAGAGGTTTTTACCCTAGCTGTCTAGTAGTAGTAATTTAAAAAAAAAAAAGATTCCCCCCACCCACCCCCAACTGGCTAGTAACAATAATAAAATGGACTCTTACTTCCCCAAAGACATCAGATAACTCGTTGGCACTCCCCAGTGCAGGGCATCATTTGGAAGACGGGCCCTGGGTTGCAGTTGGGCTTTGCAGGTCTCTTGCAACCTCTGCTTTGGGAAACAGGCCTTCGCTGATGACATTTCGATGAATGGCATAAATGCAAACTATGAAAAAGCTGTGGACTGGGTGAAGGAAGTCATGCTGCTGCCCCTTGCCTGCTTTCCCAGGAGTCAGAGGAGTTTTGTGTGGGTTGGACCTGCCAGCTGGGACCTGGGGCACCGTGGGTCTGCGCAGAGGAAGGACGGAGCCCCACCAGGTTGAGGGGAAAAAGAAAACGAATCAGCGCAGATTACTGAGGTTTTAATTTTCCATCTTCTCCAAATCCCCGCGTCTGCTACCCAGGTCGTTCTGCACCCAGACGGTGACAAATGGAGCGATGCTGTGAGTGTTAGCTCTGAGTGTGTTAAAAGTGGTCATTTGTCACGCCCAGTGTCTTGTATCTCAGAGGATGCGTTGAGAGCAGGAGTGTGGTGATTAAATCAAAGCATCGCTCGTGCACTTAAGCAGGGCTTTGGAGGAGGGCTGAGGAGCCATGGGAAAATCCATCCGTCTTCAGCTGGTGCGGCAGGCTGGCGGCCAAGAAATGATCCACACCTTGTCTATCAGAGCATCAAACCAGACTAAATATTCAGTTGTGCATGCCTCAAATTAAGATGTGCAAACCCACATGAGGAGGGAATTGATGTTCCTGCACCCTGGGTTCCCAGGGGAGCCTCACCCAGCGAGCAGCAACCGAGAAAATGTCATTAATGGCATGGGGTGAAATTGCGTCACTTGGTTTTCATGTTAAGCCCAGGACTCACCTGCTTGTATGATATTTATTGTATGAAAATGGCTTTTAGGAAGGAGAGAGCTGTGGGATGGGGGTAGGAGCTGGTCACCTCAATGCTCTTGGTGTGGCCCCATCCTACATGGTCATCGCTGACCTCTTGGCGGCAGCATCCCCGTGAGCATGGAGTGATGCTGAGCTAATGCTGCCCTCGTCTTGTTACTCCCTTGGGCCTCTCTGAGATGATGCTCTGGTCCGTGTGGGCAAAGCTTCACCTTTTCCTTGTTTTTTTTGGGTAAGGGTTGCAAAGCCCAGGGCACGGGACTGCACTGGAGGCAGAGGGCTCCGATCTCAGGTCTGATTTCTGGGCTTTACCATATAAAAGCAGAGGCACCCTGGGGAACTGATATACGAGGCGAATTAGGGATTTAATTTCTGCTCTAGGTTGACAGCTTTCCTCTGCTGGGTCTGCAGCCCGGAGGATCAGTTGCCTGTGAGGTGAGACTTGATATCAACTTATTTTGATCTGATGTTTTTATTTATTACCTATCTGCATCCAGGTGCGATGTCACTGAGGCACTTAGAACCAGTTGCTCTGTAAACCTGCCCTGGGTGTAGCTTTGGGATGGGTTGATGTACACCAGCGTGTGTGTCCCCTCCGCGGTGCAGAGGGAGCCCATCGCCCTCCTCGGGAGCAGGGATCACTTTGCTGCTTATGGCTTTTGCTGTGTTGCAAAACAGGGAATCTGTTTGAAAGCTTGAAATGGTTCTGGGCACAGCAAAAATGCTTCTCTGCCTGTCTGGGTGTGGCCAGAGACCATTGTCTTCTGGCTAACCCCAGATCAAACTGTTCTGCCATGGCCATCTGCTTAAGCATGCCAGGTGAGCAGGACCAGCACTTCCATGCTGGCATGAGGGCATCAGGGTAAGACCTAGAGATATCGCAGACCTGTCTCCACATCCGATCTGCTCACGAGCCCTTAATCACGTATTATTATTTAAGACATCTTATTCTTAGAGAGCCCAAGGTGCAAATTTTGTTTCACGGCTAAGAAAAGCTTCCAGAGCTGCCTGTGTACAGTAAATCCCTGCAATTTCGAGTGACTTTGACTTATGCGTAGCAGATGTTGAGAATGGAGGAGACTATTTCTTTTTCCCCACTTGTTGCTATTGTTGGTGTGGGACATGGATGGGGATTTTGGTGGGGAGAGGCCAGCTGCACTCAGAGGTGGGTTAGTGGGGGCTGTCTACCCTGGAGGCCCCTGCCTTGGGGTTCTCTCCTGTCCCCAATGGTGGCATCAACACAGCACCAGCATGTTCATGCTATTTGCAGAAAGTCTTTTCCCAGAATCAGGTTGCTTTTGAGCAGGTTGCTTGCCTCCCTGCCGTGGTATGGGGATGAGCCGATGCAGGAATTGTGGAATGGTTTGGTTGGAAGGGACCTTCAAAGATCATCTAGGTCCAACCCTTCTGCCATAGGCAGGGACATCTCTCACTAGATCAGGTTGCTCAAAGCCCCATTCAATCTGACCTTGAGCACTTCCAGTGATGGGGCATCCACAACTTCTTTGGGCAACCTCTTCCAGTGTCTCACAGAATCATAAATTTCTTCCTTATGTCCAACCTAAATCTACCCTCTTTCAGTTTAGAACTGTTGCCCCTTGTCCTGTCACTACAGGCCTTGGTGAAAAGTCTTTCTTACAAGCCCACTTTATATATTGGAAGGCCACAGGAAGGTCTCCCCAGAGCCTTCTCTTCTCCAGGCTGAACAGCCCCAACTCTCTCAGCCTGTCCTCACAGGAGAGGTGCTCCAGCCCTCTGATCATCTTTATGGCCTCCTCCGGACTCACTCCAACAGGTCCACGTCCTTCTTATGTTGGGGGCTCCAGAGCTGGACGCAGTACTGCAGGTGGGGTTTCATGAGGGTGGAATAGATGGGGAGAATCACCTCCCTCGATCTGCTGGCCATGTTTCTTGTGATGCAGCTCAGGATGTTTTTGGCTTTCTGGGCTGCAAGTGCACATTGCCAGCTCCTGTCCAATTTGTTACCCACCAGTTCACCCAGTCTACAGGGCTGCTCTCAATCTATTCATCGCCTAGTCTGTACCGATACCGGGGGTTGCATGATCTTGCACTTGGCTTTGTTCAACTTTGTGGTTCACATGTGCCCACTGTTCAAGCCTGTCAAGGTCTCTCTGGATGGCATCACTTCCCTCCAGTGAATCAACTGTACCACTCAGCTTGGTGTCATCTGCAAACTTGCTGAGGGAGGACTCAATCCTATTATGTTGTTGATGAAGATATTGAATAGTACTGGTCCCAGTATGGACCCTTGAGGGGCACCACTCGCTACTGGTTTCTACTTGGACATTGAGCTGTTGGAATGCCGCAAGCTCCATTTTGCTTGTCAGTGAGCTGCAGAGGATGACCTACTGTAGCTTTCCAACCTCATGCTTCAGCTTGGAAACTGCTTTGAGCTGCTCCTTGCTCTGTCCAGCAATGCTTGCACCCAACAACCTGATGGCAGTTATATCGGAGCCGAGTTGCGTCGAATCACTGTAACCTGTTGTCTGGTTTGAACTCTCCTTTGAACTTCTCACCAGCAGGGATCTTGGTTGGTTTGTGCTGCTTGAGACCTGGTGGATGTGAGGTAGGTCTGGCATGTGGGGTCTCCAAAACACCAACATGTCCACTATGGGATGAACATCATCTCCAACTTCTCCCTTTGGTCTTGATCTGCAAGCCAGGCTCTGCCCTTGGGACCAAGAATCTTTTGCAAGCCAGCCTCACACAGGAAGGAGAGGGTGGGAATTTGACCCTGGCCAAATTTTACGTTGGTAGATTCAATGCTGCAGGAGAATCTCAAAGGGTGAGGGAGATGGAAGGGGATCCAACTGTTCTGTCTTCTTTGCGGTCTGTTCTCCTCTGCCGCTGACACTGCAGCAGTGCGCTGCCTGAGGAGCCTGTCTCATATTTTCGCTTTTTCATTGTTCCTCACTTCCTATTTTTATCTGGTAGTGGAGCCCAAGTGCCATGAGAAAACTTTTTTTCCAAGACATTTCTTTTGTAGCGAACACTATAGGCCTTTGCGGCACCCGGTGGCAGCTGGGCTTGGCTGCCGAGGCATTGGGATGCTCCCGGGACTGGCTCTCCTGCCAGCGGGAGCGGGATTGGGAAGAGCTTTTAAGCTCAACTGTGTGCAGAAAGAGGGGAATTGTGAAGGAAAGTCAAAATCTCTATGGCCCCCTGTGCTTTTTCATGCTGTTATACTGGGGATGTTGGAAAGTTCGGATGAAGGCAGTGAGGTAGTCTACCCAGCCAGCAGCTTAGTAGGAACAGGTGACTGGAAGTGAGTGGTTTGGGCAGAGGAAATTTTAAGAAATAGAGCGGAGAGGGAGAGCCTGGATGGGGAAAAATAAATAAGTGGAAGGGAGATGGGTAAAACTTTCAGAAATTGCTTTTATGGTGTTTTCTGGCTCCGGGAGATTAGGGCTGCTCAGCAGGAACAGGGCAAGTCAATGGCAGTGGCCGCTGTTTAACTACTTAGGGTGGGAAAGGAGGTGTTATTAAAAGAGAGAGAAATCATACAAAATATATATGTGATGCTCGTATGTAGAAATAATAGTAAATTGCACCCGACTGCAGGAGATATGGCTTGCTGCTGAAAATGCCACCCCTGGGGTGGAAAGGGAGTGCTCTGCCGAGGGCTGCGTGGAATGATGGAGGCAGTTTCCCAGGGGCTGGGGCTGTGTGCGGGCAGGTACGGGTGAAGGCAGGAGCAGCCGGTGCCTCTGGTCCCCCGGTCAGCACAGAGTTTCCCCTCTCCTCCCTGCTTCTGGGTAAGAAGGCACCTTTCCTCTGAGGAATAATAATTGTGATTCGTTCTGTTATAAATATTCATGGAGGAGCTCTGTTAATTACTTTTCTAATTAATTCTATGTGTGGGGCTCTTTGGGTGGATGAGGGTTGTGGGAGAGCAGTTGCGCCGTGGTCAGGATGTCCTCCCCCTGCTGAATCCATCCTCCTGTGCTGAATCCATCCCTGGGTACGGTCCTCAAGTAGTCAGCCAAACCACAGCCCCTGGGGCTCATCTCTGCCAGGGTGAGGAGGGTCCTGTTCCATGATGGGGCATCTCACCACCCCAGTGCAACCCGAGGCATAAAGTCCTCCAGTGCTGTGGCATGGACACAAGAAAGCGGTGTATCCCTGCCCGTGCCAGCATTCCCACGCTGGCAGTGCGAGGCTGGCCCTGCGGCTGAAGCTCTCCCCTAGCCCCATTCCAGGGTGACTCATCCTTCGCGGCATCAGCACTAACGAGAAACCACTTCAGACATAATTAATAAGCACTTGATGTTCTCTAGATTGAGGGGATACTGCGTGGCGTGAGCTGGCAAAGGAGGAAAAGGTGCTTAATTAGTTCCTGTTAGGAATGGGAGATGTTGGCTTTCTAGCAGGGAAGGTTTGTGCTTCAGGGAGCCTGAGGGCAATGCTGCCCCAATTTCCCTGTCAGAAGAGGGGTTGGAATTATGGAGTGACCTCGGTGGTTCCCAGGATACCTAGGGGGACTCTGGTTGCAAAACAAAGATGCATCGTCTTCAAGGGGCTTTAACAACAGCCCCTGCCAGCACCTCTGTTCCTGGCGGAAGAGCTGTGCTCTGAGATCCACCAGGAATTTTCATGGCAGCCCCCTGTCCTGTTCATCAGGTGGCTCGATAGCTCATGTAGGCGTTGAGGGGTGAACGCGATGTGCTAGGATAAGTGGTACGTGAAAGTATCGGCTCTTCTTTATGGCTTCCAGTCCATGTCCATTGACTCCTGGGAGACTCATGTTGCTGCAGTTCACGAGGAAAACAACTTTGCTCCTATATTGAGCCCAATGCCTGAGTGGGAGCAGAGCATTTTCTGGGGCTTGTGTTTTTGGGACATGAGTCCTGGCCTGAATCTTGTTTCCCCCAGTTGTTTGCTCCAAACTCATCGGGAGGTTTGTTGTAGGTGACATTCCAGTGCTGAGGGTGCATCTGCTCACTGGGACTGGTCCTGGTGGTCTCTCTGTCAGAACTAGTGTAATCTGATGCACATCAGCGTTGCCAAGGTGGCACATGAGCATCACTTGCCTTAGTGGCACCAGCCCACCTGAGCTCAGCCTTAGTTATATCATCCTCCTTAAAACCAAGCATGCCTGAGGTTGCAAGGGTTTCCTGAAATCCAGATTGTGCGTGCCTAGCTGTGATAAACCACTCTGTTAAAAATTGGTGAAGTGGCAGGGCTGGGGGTGCTGGAGGTCGGGCAGGAGCAGTCTCCGAAACTCCTGGGCAGCCCTGGGCTTTCCTGCCCTGCTGCTGGAGCTGCAGTGCTTCCCCCAGCTCCTCTGCTCCTGCTGCCGTCCAGCACACCCATCCCGCTCACCCTTTCTCTCCTTAAATTGTTTTCCACCACCAGTGCAGGATGGATTTCTTGGCTTGCTCCCCACCCCTTAGCTCTGGTTTTAACGTACAGCAGGGATCTAACTGTTAATATAGTGCCGGTTGGGGTGGGGAAGCCCAGGACTGGGGGTTGGATACTGCTGTCTATTTACTGGTAAATCAGTCTCTGCTTTCCTTATATCGTGTCCCCAGGGAGAGCTGTGTCATGGCATTTAATTTGCCGCTGCTGTTCAGATAGCTCCTGACTGTCCCTGCCCCACTGCCGGCGAGGGTTTGGGGCAGCACCCACCAGCCCAGCCCTGTCCTGCTTGCAGGGCTGGCAGCCTTGGTGGAGGGCAGAGCCTGTGGCAGGCTACAGCTGCTGAATAGGTTTCTAAAGAAGAGTACAAGAGGGTTAAATAGCCTCGAATCATTGCCGAGAACTTCACCCTCCCTTCCTTTGCTGACTCAGAGTGGTAAACTCAGGCAGCATTAGGATGGTGAAGAGCATCCAGCGCCAGTCGCTGTTGTGGGCACACGACCGCTGGTCACTCCTCCCTGCGTACATGGATGAATTGTGTAGCGTTTGATCAAATCGTTTAGCGTTTGGTCACTGAAGGTGGGTGCTTGGAGAGACAGTGCCAGCCTCATCCTTCCCTGCAATGCTTTGCTCCTCTTCTCTGTAGCAGTACTTTTAGTTCCCAGTGGGAAGAGCTGAAACACTGGGGAGAAATGGAAATTGACTGAGTCTCCATGAGCTGCAACACGTACCTGCCAGTTGTGTTTCACCCCTGATTTCATGTGCAAAAGTGCTGGAGCAGAAGGTTGAGCATCATTGTTTTGATGGCTGGTTTATGGAAAGGGGGGGAGCTGTGGTGTGAGATCAGTCAGCCTTGGTTGGAAACTAAAGCAAAGCAAAGCAAAACCTGAGCGGGAGAAAAGTATTTGCAAAAGTGACCTTGAGAAGTATTGGGGTGTTTTTCACCCGTTGACTGTTTTGGAGGGCAAAGCAAGTTTCCCTGCTCTGTGGTGAGCTGGCAGCCCCGTAGTGCCATCTGCCCAGGGCGTGTGTGCTCTCCCTTTCCTCATCCAACAAAAAGATCTGGGACAGATTTCGTATTTAGACCTTCAAAATCCCCCCAACCATGAAAAATAGAGAAAGCCAAGCCCAGAGTCCTGGTTAAATGGGCAAGCGTGGGAAGACGGGTGCTGTGAGCAGTGAGCAGCAGGGAAGCCAAAACCAGCTTCTTCCATGCCCTGCTCTGGGCTTAAATTAATTGTTTAGGGTCATGATACCAGCTAAACAGTTGGTGTCGAAGCTCGTCTGCATTCAGAGGGACTTAATTTTCCCAAGGCCACCTTCCTGGAGGAGAAGCTTCTGGGTGAGCATCGGCTGCGTTTTGCTTGCAGCCAAGTGCGTGAGGCTCAGTCTGGAAGCACCTTGGTCTGCCCCAGGGGAGCAAATCCTTGGTTGATGAAGGATGGCATTTTTGGGAGAGGCAAATGTGGATGCACCCACACCCTGTTGCCTCTAATTGGCCTTGCGCAGCTATCTGCCCTGTAAGTGCCTTTGAAATCCTGCCCCATACCTTCCCACTTCATTTCTCATCTGTGAGAAGAAGAGTGGAGGGGGGAAAATAAAAACCTGAGAAGGAAAAAAACACATTGAATTTTACTTTTCCTACATGAATAAACCATGGCAGGCTATGCTCAGAAGCTGCTGACTTTAATTTACATGTGTCCCAAGGCAGATCTAAACCTATTCCTCCAGAGGTGAAGGGCTGGTTTAATTAACCAGCTGCAGTGCGAGGAGCCGGGGCCCCTTTCCTCTGCGCGTCGGGGAGAGATGCCGCCCGTCGCCCGCAGGATGCAAACCTGGATGCTGGGAAGCTCATGTTTATCTCATGAGTTTCTGCCTATACAGTGCTAAAATACAGAAACGCAATGTAACAGGGCGGGCGGTGTTTGTAATTATGTTGGGCAAGCACTCGGCCCCGAGGTGGGAGCATTTTTGAGTGATCTGAAATTGTGAGTATTTGTGTGTATGTCTGCAAAAATGGTGAAGTTTGCACCAAAATGAGTTTTTATCCCTCGCTGGGACAAGGCTCTGCCGGGCTGTCCCACCCACTGAGTGCCAGGGCATTGCTCAGGGGCTTGTGCTGAGCTCCCTCCTCAGAGGAGCAAACATCCGTCTGTCTGCCCAAGGATGCTTTGGGGCTGGGGATGCTCCTTACCCTGCCCCAAGGACTGGATGTTAGAAAGGAGGTTTGGTGGCTGATGGGGTACTTCAGGGCCGGGTCTGATCCCTGTCTCCCTTCTCAGCATGGTCAGGCAGGCAGGATGCGTGCAGTGGGTACCCTCCCACCCCTCGTTGCTCTGAGCACAGAAACCTCTCCGGATTAGTTTGTGGATGCCTCGTGGAGGGTGGCACGGCAGTAAGCCCGCCGGTGTTACCGGCTGCCTACTGAGCTCGCTGTGGCTGTGCCAGGGCTGAGGCGCTCAGGAGAAGCGCTTGGCTTGATGTAAAAGAGAATCGGATCATTAAAAAGTAGAAATGGGGGGGAAAAAACACAAAACAACCCCCCAAGCCCCTTCCCAACAGAGATATAGGAGGGAAAGGATGACAGGAGAGCGTCACATCAGGGATGCAATTAAACCTCTGGGCACCTGCTCTCTGCTTGGATGTTTGCGGGGCGGATAACGAGGGAGATGAAAGCGGGGTGGGAAGGCAGCACCCATGTAGCCCTTTGAAGACAGGGAGCTGGCAGCCCCCGCTGCGAAGTGGCGGCATGTGGGTGACAGCTTGCCTGATTCTGCTGTTTCTTTTCCCCCCAAACTGCAGCCTGCATCCCTGGTGTTGACGACACATCAAAGAGATCAAAACTCAAAAATAGGGGTTGGTTATGTTACAGCCCGTGGTGGCATTGCGGCTCTGCAACCCGGTGTGTGTCCCTGGGGGACACGGTGCCACCGGTCTCCCCGACGCTGCCTGCCCGCGAGGGCGAGCGGGAGCCAAGTTATTAGCTGCCCTGGAAAGCCCCGCCGGCTGCTGGAGTGCCTGCCCCTGTAATCACAACATCCTCTAAATGTCATTTTTCTATAGCACACAATTTTGCGTGGGTGTTTATTTGCCTGGATGGTGTCTTTCAGCTGAAAGCATCTAGGAGAGCTTCCTAGCCTGCATGCAGGCTGCGCGTGGAGGCAGCGGGACAGGGAGGGAGAGCCGCCTTGCCACTAAAATTCTCGTAATTGAGACTAATCAGAAAATTGCTATTGGAAGGCTGAAAAATTGATGGCTTTTTTTTTTCTTTTTTTTTTGGTGTGCTTAAAGGGGTCTGCAGAATGTATAATGGATGTCTAGCAAGCGTCTCCTCTCTTTTTTTGGTTTCATCCAAAATTGTAAGCCTTGTGCAGAAAGTGTCAGTTTTAGGAGCCAGGTTTTGTTCTTAATGAAAAATAGTGTTTTGCAGAAAGGGTGGAAATGGCCTTGAACCCTTTTCTAGTGGGCTGTAATTGCAGTGAGCTGCAGTTCCTCCTTTGTTGATGGCCCATGGCGTCCTCAAACCTAACAAGGCAACTTCCCCACTGCCCGTCTCCTGGGGATGCTGGTAGGCACCAGCCACAGATCTTTTTGGAGCAGGCTTGATCATCCAGGCTTTCTCAGTGCCTTTGCATGTGGCAGTCCTCTCCATGTCTCCAGCTTTCTTGAGGGCATTGCCTGGTGCAGCATCATTACTTCTAACCCAGCTTTTTCTCACCTGCTGTGCTGGTGTGACCATGGGCGTGCACATGGATGTGCTTAAACATGCTGGTTTTGCCCTGCAAAGGCGTTGAGTCCACAAAGGAACTCAAACCAAGCATGAATTTAGGAGAACCTGGCATATGTAGTTAGCTCTGCCCCGCGGGGACATCAGGGGCATGGGAGCAATGAGATGGCGCAGGCTCAGTTTGCTGCGAGAGGAGGGAGCTGCGTGGGGTGCCAGTGGGGGCCAGGGGGAGGAGGTGGGGAATTGTGAGCTGAAGTCTGTAATTCTTTGCAGAAGTTCCTGTGTTAAAACCTGATAAGGAAAAATGCCACTCCACATCCCTGAGGAGCTTTAGAGCAAGTTAATGTAGAGGAGATGTCTCCTTTCTTTCTTTTTTTTTTTTCTTTCTTTCGTGGTTTGTTTTTTTTTTTTTTTTTTTTTTTTTTTTTTTACTAAAGCTTCCCTCAGAGTGTAATTAAAAAGTGCAAGTTCCAGGCATTAACCAAGAGGATGTAGTTTGAGAAATGAAACGCTTGGATACCCCCGTGCTGCACCCTTTCCGCAGTGTCTGCTCTGTTGGTGGTGGCTTGCCTTGGGCAGGAGCAGAGCTGGATGAGCACAGATCCTGCTTACCTCCAGCTCTTTCCAGGAGCTCTGGCACCTGATATACAAGGGATGTGGGATACACATGTTAAGACAGGGGAGTTTTCTGCAGGAGAAAGCCTTGCGCTGCTGCTGTGTGCCATTACTGAGTCAGTAACTCATCCCGCCCCGTGCAAGCTGCAGCATGAGGAGGGAGGCAGCAATGGGGGAGCAGGTCTGCGGTGCCTTCGCTGGGTGTTTTGTCCGGTGTGGGATGTGGCCACATCCACACCCCAAGGCCTTCGAGGCGGGGTAAGAGGGGCAGCTCCAGCCAGGAGAGCCCCAGCTGTACCCAGCCCTGTGGGGTGCTGCAAATTGGCTGCCATCCCCACCATCACCCCTCAGGCAGGAGAGAACCTTGCATCTGTCTTGGTTTTTTGCCCCTCCTCAGATCTCTAGCACTGACATCTTGCTGCAAGAAGCCTGGGTTTAAGCAGCTCCCCAGCGATGCTCCCTTCTACCCCCAAACGCCTCCATCAGCACCAGGAAAGGGGTCTTGCTGGCAAATCCCTCACTGCCCGGGATGTGCGACGTTCCTGGGTGCAGGCAGGACAATTGATGCGCAGGCGGCTTTGGGCTACAGGAGGGGGTGTAAGTGCTGAGCAGGCAGCCCCAGTGAGAGCTGAAACCGCTCGGTGTCTCGGCTGGCTTTCGTGCCTCATCATTTACAAACACACAGCTAGCGCTTGAACGCGAGGAAATGGATAGTTAAGCACATCATTAATCTTATCCAGCCCACATAATCAACAATCAATTAATTCTTCTCCGGACTGAAGAGGTGCAGATTGGGCTGCAGCCCGGGCACGGGCGGACGGAGCCCGTTTCTGCAGGGAAGGCTGAGGCAGAGCCTCGTCCCACACTCGTCCGAGGTGCTATTGCAGATCCAGACCTTGCCAGCTCTGGGAAACTTTCTTGCAGCAGCCCTTAAATCAAGGCAAATATTGCACTTGCCATTAGCGGGATGATTTTTTGCTCCCTCCTGGGCTCGAGCACTCTGTCCGAGCCTTATCTTCGGACTGTACATTTTAGCGTCTGAAGGATTATGGATCCCACGCTGCGTGGGTCTCTATAAATCCCACCATGGCATTGCAGGGGCTTGGGGGTTTCAGCTTCACCTTTGGTGTGAGGTTTGTGGTTCAGCTCCCCTAGAAAGAGGGGAGATGTGGGCAGCAGTGAGAGCGGAGGGCTGCAGCCCGCGGTGGCTTTGGGAGGAAGGAGAAGGCATTGGCCTCCCCAGAAACTGTGGGAGACTTCAGGCAAGCACAATGTAATTACAGGAGAGAAAAGCTAATTGGTAATAATAACAATTAAGAGCCATGTACCTGCAGGAATTTGTGGATAAGTGAAGTGATAAAAGAAACCTGAGGACACTGGGTTGCAGACTGTACTTTATTCAGGTATTTTGACAAAGCATCACTTGGATTAATTGTAATTAAAAATTAACAAACCCCTTCAGCTGACCTACCAACATGCCCCTGTGCTTAAAACTGAGGCACGTTCATAGTGCTGCAACCCTCTCACCTTCCTCCCTCTCTCTCCTGTCTCCTTCCATCCAAATCAGAGGTCTGCTCTCTGGTACCACTGCCCTCTCCTTCCTGCTCCTCCAAAGAGCCCCTCATGTTTTGGGCACGTTTCTGAATGTGTCCTCCAGCTCTAGAGCCCACAAGTCACCCATTGCACATCTCATGGATGCTGGCGCTTGCTGGTGGGAGCGCAATACCGTTGGGACATTGCAGGGAGGTGCTGATGGGAAGGGAGAGGTGAAGAAGTGGATCTCCACTTTTTCACACGTCTTAGCATCCACATGTGGTTGTGTCTCCTGCCTTGTGTGCCTGGTGTAACTCTGTGTTTCCTCATGCTGATATGGGGCACAGGGCCGCATGCGTCCAGCTGCCTGTCTGCATGAGGTGGTGGGTTATGGCCCTAAGTGCTTCCGTAAGAAGCATGCGTGTGGCGTGGCTGCGGTAGGATGCAAGAACTTGATGGTCCTGTGATGGGGAGGTGGAAGGGCAGTGTGAGATGGTGGCTGGTCCCTCTGGGATGCCGCATCCCCACTTGGCTGTTAACATCATTGGAAAGAGACAGTTTGTCGCAGCAGATTGTGTGCTTCAGGCGGGGGAAAAATATCTCCTGAATAATAAAATTGTAAAATATTGTTTTGATTTAGCCTTTTTTATCATCTTTTAATATCTGGAAAGACTGTGTGAGCAAGAGGCCTTCATGAGTTTTGAATGACAGGTTAAAGGGCTCCAATAAAGATTAGATGGTCCACTATCTCCCAAGGAAATTGCATCAAAGTGGTTACTCCTGCTTGCTCCTATTAATTTCCTCTTCATGGCTGCTAGGAGATGCCTCATATCCTGATGCAGCAGACAGGGGCTAAGAGGCACTTTCCATTATCTCAATCATCGCCGTGTTTATGAGACACTTAAGGTGTTTCTCTGCAGAGCCATGCCTTGGAGCTGACAGCATCGTGGGGGCAGAGCTGGGAGCCAAATGGGGATGGGACCACTGTGTGCGAGGCCAGGAACCATCTCCCCCTGGCCGAGTGGTGGCCCTGGATGGAGGTCTGGTCCTTCCAGTACGTGTGCTGAAATACAGATGCTACATTCTGCAGCTTTTGGTTTTGTAGGGGTCACCCAGGGGTTTTGTTAGACATCAAGGATGGATGAGCATCCGTTCATCAGCATCTAGTTGGTGAGGACTGGTGAAGTGGGGCAGGGATGAGGGACCACATCTTTGTCACTGTGTCTGCACTCTCTAACCACAGAGCAGCAAGACAGTTGATTAATGAAACCTCCCCCCATCACTGATTAAAGCCTTGCTGCAACTGTAACTGGAGCATCTTCTCATTTATGAATTAGTTACCATTTCCTGCTTGAATGAACTGGGAGGCGGACAGCCGGGAAGTTTATTAGCCCCGGCCTGCGGGGGATTAATGGGATGGACCTGTAAGACACTGTCATGGACATCACATCAACTTTTTAATTAAGTATTCAAAGTTTGCTTGGAAAAAGAGATGCGAGACCTGAGCCGTGCTGTTGAGATGGTGGAAAGGGGACATTTCAGATGAACAGAAGGGGAACGCTATCCTGCCCCTGCATGTCCATATCCTTATGGGTGCTGCCAGGGAAGGGGGTCCCACAGCCCTCTGCTGTCCTCGTGCCCAGGTTGGAGCGGTGGGGAGTGAACCAGCTGCTGTAACCCCCTTGCTCTGCCTGGCTAATTACTGTGTCATTGCCACGTGATTTCAGCATTTTCCTGGTTGCTCCAGAAATAATTCACGGAAAATTATGGCCATCCTAGCTTCATAGGGAGGTGCTACTCAGTTTAGCTCTGATACAGATGTGAACATTTTCTGTGTCTTCTTTCTTTTATTTCTTTCCTTTCTTTTTCTTTCTGCTCCATTTCAAGGATGGGACTTGCTTTCACCTCTACCCCAGGACTGTTTGGTACCCACCTGCTCTCCTTTCCTTTCTCTTGCAGCCTGCCCGGCAGGGACGTTCAAGGCCAGCCAGGGCGCAGGGTTCTGCGTGCCGTGCCCTCCCAACAGCCGCTCTACTGCCGAGGCCTCGCCGGTCTGCACGTGCCGCAACGGCTACTACCGGGCGGATTTCGACCTGCCGGCAGCTGCCTGCACCAGTGAGTAACGGATTGGAGTTGATGGGGCGGGTGAGGGCTGCAGGGTCTCGCTCCTCTCCGCTGCTGGGGAAGCGGCAGGAATAAAGTCTCAACCCATGAGCTTTCTCATCTTGTTTTCTGCCCCCATGCAGCTGTGAAGGGGAGAGAGAGAGCAGCTGGGTGGGTGTCTGACAGCCAGCTGAAGTCAAACCACAGCAAGAGTTTAACTTTGCAGTGGGCTGGGGTACCTGTATTGAATACCTGCTCTTCTCCGTGTGGCACCTTCTCCATGTGCTATAGAAATGCTCCTTGCACTGACACAAATCCCTTCGCCGCCACGTTGGTGTAAGCAGTTGATGTCTTGTCACTCTTTACTCTGCTTTCCTGGGACACCGCTATGGCACACACCAAATGAGAGCAATGGGAAGGCCCCGCAGCCCGCCTCTGTGGCAGCTGTTTGAGTGTATACTTCACCCTGGCAGTGGTGGTGATAGCAGGGAGATAGCTCCCAGGATAAATTAGAATTTAAAGTTATCTGCTGTGGTTGTCTTGTTCATAGTCTTGCAGACAGAGTATTTTTTTATAGGAGGGAAGGGTGCGTTAAGCATTGGTATTCAGCGTGGCATTGTGTGTGATGCATCGCTGCTCGGCTGTCTGCCCAAGCCACCTGGGATGACAGCAGCAGCCTCAAGCCTGTCTTTTGATGAGAAAAGAGCCCAGGAGAGAAGAAAGAGATGCTGTGCTCTTCACCCTGCTGGGAGCATGGGTCTTAGCCTCAACTGTCCTCTCCCAAAAATATACTCCAGGCTCTTGAGTCAGGGAGTTTTAGCACAAGGGTGCTCTGGATCCTTGGTGCTGGGGAGTGCCTGAAATGCACATTGGAAATGAGGAAAGGATTTGCGTGTTCTGCTGGATCACTTGAGCTGTCAGAGCGGAGGTAGTTGGCAGGTAGCACAACTGCAGACAAATCCATATATCTTTATTATATCTCGTTACATAGTGGATTTACAGTATTACTGCGCTATAGGAATACAGTATAAAAAAAGTCCATTTGCTGATTTTTGTTTCTTCTTGTCGATGTTAAATTTTACAATGCTCTAATGTGAGTTGCCAGCTGTTCACCGACAAAGTTTCTCTGTGTCAGAGAACTGAATGACAGCGTGGAGCTGCAGGTGCTGCCCTGGACCAGAGCCCTTCCTGAGGGCGATGCCTGCGAGCACGGTTCCTGCCCTATACCCCTGGCACGGGAGGGAAGGAGCTGCAGTTAAAGAGGAGGGAATTTGGGGAGACAGTGGTTTGCCTCTGGGCCAGGGAAGAAAGGTGGTTTTCTCCCTTTTTCTTGAAAAAAAGCTTAAAAAGATATTGTCTGCTTAAAGTATGAAGAAGGGGAATGGATTAAGGTTGCTGAGAGAGATTGCAGCTTGGGTAACTCGCCATTTATTGGTCCTTCTCCCCAGCCTTTGTGAGGCCTCTGGTCTGATTCCCCCATGGAATTTATGTCCTTGCCCCCACTCCTGCCCCTGACGTGTCCACTAACACCCCTCCTGTAAACCCCTTTGATATCTGTGGATGGTACCACAGGACATCTGTGGTACCTCGAGTCCACAGAAGTGCTTTCAGTGATGGTGCTGCACTGGCAACTGCTCCCTGACCTGCATGTTTACTCTGCTAAAGGGGAAATGAATTGAAGGAAATGGAATTTTTTTATTTTTAACTTTTTTTTTTTTTTAAGGCTGCCATTCTTCTGGGCATTTTAACAAAATGCTTTCATCTGCCGTATCTGCAGCAATGGCTCAGAGAGGCTCCCAAAGTGCCTGGCTGGGTGTGATTAAGGGAGCAGGGGGAGAGGGCAGCGTAGGTGGGGGTGACCACCCGCACACCCCACACCCCCGGGCTGGCTGGCAGCGGTGGCCGGAGGAGGGTGTCAGCTGGAGGTCCTCCGCATCAGGTGACCTCTCCGTCCCACCAGCCACATCACACCCATGCAGATGAAGCTGCCTCTGCAGTGGTCTCTGACCACTAATGGGGCTAATTTATCTGCAGCCACTAACGATGTTCCCTAGCACACACAAGTGGAGGGCTCCCCTGGGATGTTTTTCCCCAAGACAGAGCGTGCTTTGCTCTCTTAACCTTTCATTGCAGGTCAAGTCCTCCATCATTTTTATTGCTCCCCTCATTGTGGCAAAGTCCTTTTTCTTTCTTGGAAGTGCAGTGCTGAGCACTGCTGGCATGAGTAATTAATCACTCTCCTTATTTAAATGTAACCCAGCAGCTGGATTTTGTGGTTTTGGCTGCGGAGCAATCCTAGCTAACCCCAATCAGAGCTGCTTGCAAAACAGTGAGTGGTGCCGGGCGCGGAGGAGAGCTTTCCTCTGTGCCGTTAAATACCTGGGCTCCCAACTTAGGATATCAAACCGTTAATAACCACTTTCCATTTCTGACTCTCTTTTTGCCCACTGCTTCTCCATTTCTCTGTGATGCTGGCTGAGTGGCGTTTCTCTCGCTGTGATAATCTGTTTGAGGTACTTTTCCATGTGAACACTGGAGCTATCCTGGTGTCTCCCACTCATTAAAACGGATCCATTTTGGCAGGTGGATCTGCATGCGCTCTGTATGGGAGGGGTTTTTTTTTTTTTTTTTTTTTGAGACTAAGTGGGTTTGTGGCATGAGAGTCCTCATCCCCAGCCATGGAACTCCTCTCTATGGCTAGCAATGTGGGTGGTCAGCATAGCCAGTGAGGAGACCCTGACCCTGAATTGAGCAAAGCCGTAGAGACCAAATTCTTCCTGAGTCAGGAGGTGATGGGTAGACCGTCAGACAGAGCTGTGGGATGTCCTTCTCCGTGCTGGAGCCTCCTGGGGCTCTCTCAGCCCTGGTGGGCCTAAGCATAACATTCTGGGCAAAGAGACCTGTCTCAAGTGCTCTCCTTTCCCACAGGCGTCCCGTCCGGCCCACGCAATGTCATCTCCATTGTCAATGAGACGTCTATCATCCTGGAGTGGCACCCACCACGAGAGACAGGGGGTCGTGACGATGTCACCTACAACATTGTCTGCAAGAAGTGCCGCTCAGACCGACGCACCTGCTCCCGCTGCGACGACAACGTGGACTTTGTCCCCAGGCAGCTGGGGCTGACGGAGACCCGGGTTTTCATCAGCAACCTGTGGGCGCACACGCCGTACACCTTTGAGATCCAGGCTGTCAACGGGGTTTCCAACAAGAGCCCCTTCCCACCGCAGCACGTCTCTGTCAACATCACCACCAACCAAGCTGGTGAGTCCTGGGACGGCGCAGTGCCGTACACTGTGGCTTGCAAGCTCTGAGTCCAAAGGAAAAAGTTCCTGGGGTGTGCGTGGTGTGTGATGACTGTGGTAAACCTGCACTCAGCCCTGGGCAGGCTGCAGGGAAGGCGGAAGGCAGAGAGAAATGCCAAAACAAGAGGGAGGGAGAGGGATAGGGGAGGTGGAGGTGGAGGAGGTGCCTGGGCCCTGGGCAAAGCCAGAGCTGGGTTGTGGGAGGGAAGAGGGTAAGGACCAATGTCTGCTTTTTATTCCCCTCTAGATTACTTGGGGATGAAACAGTATCGCTGTTTCCCCCTTTTCCTGAGTGTGAGGGGGGGTGAATCCAGCCTTGAAGTGCAGCCTGGCTGCATCCCAACACGGTGGGAGCAGCAATCCCAGGGTTGAATTCAGGTTCTATGTCCTCTGGCACATCCATCTCCCATTGGTTTCCCCTTCTCCCCTTTTCCAGGCTCCCCTACCTGGAATGATAATTTCTGGGGATGGTAATTTCTGCTTTGTGCTGAGCATGTAACGCAGGCAGCCTTCACCAACCCACTCCCTCAGGGGAGTATGACAGAGAAACCTGGCGTAAATTTTTAGTCTCCTGGCTCTGAGGAATACAAATCTATGCTTGTGCCTGGCTGGCATCACTGTCTCCTGCACCACATGCAATCAAACCCGCCTCTGATTTCCAGGCCTTTTATCCCAGGGTGTGGTTTTGGGGGTGTTTCTTCGCTCATCTCCCACCCCAGGGCTGCCCAGGAGCTGGGAACAGCCAGGTCTCCCAGGTCTGTCCTTACCCCTGCCCTCCCTGTTTGCCTTGCAAAGGCTGAATATCGACGTGGAAATGCTCCCAGTGCTGCAGGATGGGCTGTGGGGTAACCTGATGGAAATGCATCCAAGTGTGGCAAGGGCAGGATTGATACTGTCCCTCTAAAATATCTTTGGCTTTGCAGTGGGCTTTTCCACACACTTTCCCCATGCAGGGCCGGATCCGGGCTGGTTAGCGCATCTCACCTCACACGGCTGCTTCCGGCTCCATCAACCTGCACACCGCTATCCACTCTAATGGGGCGGGGAACGCAGCAATTAACAAAACAGCAATCAGGCTAAGTGTTTAATTTCAGCCCACAAGCATCTTCTCAGAGCGGATGTGGAGAGATTTAAAAAAAAAAAAAGATACAGGATTAAATATGCCGAGTAAACAAAGGCAGTGCCAAACTATCAACATCTCTCAGTGCGCCCGCGCGGAGCAGTGCTCCCACTGCTCCCAAATTCCCTTTGCAGCATGATCCCGTGCCCCAGGCCAGTTGTGCTGAGCTCAGCTCTGCCCCGGATCCGTGGGGAGGAAGCATTTTCCCTGCCCAGCGCTGCCTGCGCTGGAGAGGAATTAGGTTGCCCCAGTGCTGCTTCGGGTGTCGAGAGACTTGGTACCTTTCTTGGAGGCTTTTGGTAGGATTACGTGCAGGATCAGGGCCATATTGCCTGGCTCTACCCCTTTCAAGTATAATTTGGAGGCCAAAAAGCCTTCAGAAGAGTCGTTCCTGGCTATTATAGTGGCTTGCTGTCCCTGATGGTGGAAGGATGGTGTTGCTGCTGCTGAGGATGCTTGGCTCTGGGGATACTCGATGGCAACTGCTGGCTGCATGCTCAACCCGTGCTGAACATCTTGCTTTCTCTGGGGATGCTGCCATGAGATGCCTGGGACCCTTGTGGTTTGCTGCCCAGGGAGTCTCGGGGGCCGCAGGGGTGGAGGCGCTGCCTTTTGAGTACCCTTGCGCCATGGCCCCGGGGCAGACAAGGAGCTGAAGGATGGTTTGGGACTGTTCTACAAGTGTTTGGGCTTAAGAAATTAAATTCCTGGGAGAAGCATGTTTAGGCGCTGAGGATGAACGTCCCCAGAGAGCCCCTAAGAGTGGATCCAGCAGCTCCTCTGGGACAGGGCTAAGCCAAAGCCGTGTTACAGGCTCCAGCACCCTGGGGTTCCCTTGCTGGGCGGGGGGTGTCCCTGCTCTGGTTTCCTGTCATCATCCTCATGGTGGGCAGATTTTTGCTCCTACATCCTAATCCTGACAGCACATGGGCTCGCAGCCGTGGCACAGGCTCCTGCAGTGCTGGCTCACCCAGGGAGACTGTCACGGCAGAAGATGGTAAGCAGAGCTGGGGACCGTCATCGAACCTTGGTTTGTCCCTTCTGGGGAGAGCTTTGCTGCCTTTCCCCTCCGTGGGAGACGTCCTTGGAGCAAGCAATCCCAGGGATAAAGAACACCAAGGATTTCTAAGCCCCTAATTAAAAAAAATAATTGCTTTAAATACCGGAATTCCCTTGCGAGCTCGCTGCTGTGGCTCCATGTAAGCTGCTGAGATACAGCTCTTCCCGCTGCTAATGTGTGAGCTTGTCTCATGGAGCGAACAACCGTGGGCATGGGAGATTCGGGATGCTCCGGGTGCCCAGGAGATTATCCCCCTCCCTAGGGCTGTCAGTCCTACCCCTCTCCATTAATTTTCCCTCCTTTCCCACTTCCTTGGCAGCACCCTCCACTGTCCCCATCATGCATCAAGTGAGCGCCACGATGAGGAGCATCACGCTCTCCTGGCCTCAGCCCGAGCAGCCCAACGGCATCATCCTGGACTATGAGATCCGCTATTATGAGAAGGTGAGCCGCATCTGCACGCCCGATGTCAGCAGCGCCGTGGGCTCCAGGCCGGCAGCGGTAAGCGTGGGTGGAAACCTCACAATGGAGGGTGGGATGGGGGTGTGCAGAGCTTCAGACATCCCTGCCAGGAGGCTGCTCAGGTCCTGAGCTTGCTGGGAGAGGGGCAACATTGATGAGCTTTCAGTCAGGCTCTTTGCTGGGAAGAATCCAGGTGGTGGGACAGGCAATGGGATGGGTGCCTGGTCGCCTGCACTGGGTCCGGAGGGTGGGAGCGACGTGCAACCAGAGGAAGGGAAGCGATGCTGTGGCTGCAGATGCTAGTTCCTCTCCCATGGGCAGTGTTTTCTCCAGCATATCAGTGCCTGTTGCTGGCTTGGCTCTGGTATCTGCTAGGTTAAGCAGGGACCTGGAGTGTGGGGGCAGCATTAGGAGGAAAGGAAGAGGACCAGCGAAGGTTATCAGGGTTGTCCCTGTCCTGGATCGCTGCCTCCCACCAGGTCGTTTTACTGGCAGCCATCCTTCCCTGCAGGGGACATGCTTTCGACCCTTGCGGTGAACCGTGCCGAGCCCAAGCTGTTCCATCCCTCCTGCGTCTTGCCAGCTTTAATGAATTCTGCTAAATGTGAATAATTAGATGATTTCACCAGCAGCCCCTTTATGGCATATCACTGGGGAACGTTGCAAAAAATGTGATTTGAGATGCACGACGTTTCCACCAAGGTTTAGCACAAGAGCAGGCGGCAGAGCAGGGACCGTAGGGACTGGAGCTCTTGGCGGAGGCAAGTTGCTCTTGAAGCGGCTCGAGCGGATTATTGTAGGGCATGTTACGGCATTTTGGTAACTGTATGATGTTTTTGAAATGTGCAAGGACATCAGTGGTTTGAAGAGGATGAATTTGCTGCTCTTGAGCATTTTTGCTCTGAATACTCTTATTGTTTCCCCCCACTGCTCCATGCTCTTTGCTATGGTGGGACCAGGGGGGCTGCCTGGGATGCAGGTGCTGTGAGGACCTTCCCAGCTCCCCAGAGGCCCATCAGAGCTTGCAGCTCCTGTTTCTGTGAGATCCTTGATGTCAGGGTTGAGGGCAACAAGGAGGGTCTGAGTTACCTTACCCAGGATCCAGCGCTTGTCCTTCTGGAGCAGAGCCAGGGCCACCGCTTTATCCCCCTGCAGATAAACCTCATCCCTGCCATCAACAGGGATGGGGGAGCTGCAGGGCACATTGTCCCCACCACTGTCCTCTCTCCCTGCTGACTGTCTCTCTTGGCTGTGCCCACAGGACCACAACGAGTACAACTCCTCTATGGCCCGCAGCCAGACCAACACAGCCAGGATCGAGGGGCTGCGCCCCGGAATGGTGTACGTGGTGCAGGTGCGAGCCCGCACCGTGGCCGGCTACGGCAAGTACAGCGGGAAGATGTGCTTCCAGACGCTGACGGATGGTGAGTTTGGGAGGGGGGGACAGGGAGGTGAAGGGGGGATGGCTGTCTTTCCAGTGACAGCTTCGAGCTCTAATTGGATTAAACGAACTTGTCTCTGCAAACCTCTCTCCCAGTGGGCAGCGTGGCAAAAGCCAGGTGATTTACAGCGATGTCTTATTAATTGCCAGCTGGAGGAGTAATCTGCTTTAAATCTCCTAGCTCTGTTTTCTCCCCTGCTATTTAGCTGCATTTTTTGCTTTCCTGCCTTTGACTGTGGTGGCAGAGTCCCCCTGCCACCAACTTTGAGTCCAGCATGGCAAGGCGACAGGAGCGGAGGGTTGTTGACTCTCGGAGGAAGGACTCCTGGGCTCCTCCAGGGATGCTCTCCTAGGGTGCTTGGAGCTGCATCTGAGCCATCAGGGCAAAGCTGGATGGGTCAGACCCGTCTCTAAACACTGATTCTCCACCCTGAGGTGGTGTGTCCAAGGGAAAGGCCCAGCTCATGATCTTCATGGCTTCTTCTGGCCTCCTCACCAAAGTCATGCTGTTGTTCTTCTGGCCCTAGCCCTTCCTGCACCCACAAACACTAGATTCCTTTAGAGACTAGTAACTTGTGGAAGGGTTTTTCATTAATGTCAGTTTTGGGACAAATGTAGAAGTTGGTGAAGGATACAAGGCTCCTTTCATGGTCCTCCTATCCCTCCAGACATTGGGGGAGCTGAAGTCCCTGCAAGAAGCCCCTTCCTTGCCTTTGCCAGCACAGTTCCTGCTCCGCTTAGGTGACTCCATGGGTCCCAGCCCCACTGGCTGTCTTTCCTAAAACTTTCCTTCTTTCTTAAAAGCGAGTCATGCTGTGCTTGCGCTTGTGTTGAGTGCCAGCTGGGGTGGGAAAGGAAAACCACGCAGGGAGACCGAAGGGAAGGAAGTGGTAATAAACCACTCCAGTGCCTCGAATGTTCAGGATTCAAAAGCGAGAAGAAAAATCCTGCCTCAAATAAGCAATTAATTGAAATTTAATAAGAATGGATAGCGTAGATTATTAAATAATAATTGATGGTTAGATGAGAATTTCTCAGGATTTAAGCAGCATGCAAGAGAGAAATCTAGCTGCTGCTAATTAATCGAAGAGTAGAAAAATACAGATAAAAAGGTGCTAAATGCTTTCTTTTGGAGTGAATTTTATTTTAACCCTTGCTTGTGGCTGCTGGCACATCTTGTTGGGGATGGTTGGAGAGGTGGGTGTTTCTGGAGGGCTGCAGAAGCCCCCAGGAGTGTGGAGTCTGCTAGGTACCATCCACCCACACAACTGTGGCTAGCCACACTGCTCATGGGGCAGCAGGAGAAGGGGAAAATGGAGGGAGACACATGGACATGGCAAATGGCTTTCTCAGGGTTGCTCCAGGCATGTCCAGTCTTCCCTGTGCCACCTCGGGTTTCACCCCAGCCTGCTGCTGGTGGACGCAGTGGGTCAATGAGAGGATGCAGGGGGGTTTGAAGGATGCTCAATGTGGAAGGAGCACTGTGGTTGCTGCAGCTCTGCAAAAGGAGTTGGCTTGTGCCATCTTTCGAGGTGTAGAGACCAGTCCGTCTGCAAGCAGACATGCAGCAAAGGCGGGTTCTCCTGGGCCTCTCTCTCAAGGTTAACTGTTGTGTGGTGGCCTCTCTCTCAAGGTTAACTGTTGTGTGGTGGACTCTCTAGTGTCTAATATGAGTGAACTCCTGGCACAGCCTTCCTCATCTGGTTTGGTTATTAATAGGGTCTCTTCTCTCCCTCTTTTCCTGGAATGCGTAGGACCTTTGTGTCTGTGAGACCCAGTGTTAAATTTGGTTGAAATGACTAAGTGGTTTAAATTTATTGAGGGAAGAGAAGCCCCAGAGACATGAACAAAGCTACCTTTTAAACATCTCTTTGGGAAACTAGACCCACACACTGTTGGTTTGACTTGATTCCCAGGACCTTCTCTTCCATATTTTTAACCCAAAACACATAGGAGCCAAGCATGACAATCATTCTGTGTAAACACAGCATTGGCTCATCACCTGCCTCAATCAACGCTCCTGCCTGGATCTCCCTTGTCCCACCACCCTCCCATGGGAGCAGCACCCATGGAATGAGAGGGGGTGTTACAAGACCCCTTCCCAGGAGGCTGTTCTTAATCCATGAGCGTGCAAGGGAGAATTCACCCTGTCCCTCTTCTCTTGCAGATGACTACAAGTCAGAGCTGAGAGAGCAGCTGCCTTTGATCGCGGGGTCCGCAGCGGCTGGGGTGGTTTTCATCGTCTCGCTGGTGGCCATTTCCATCGTCTGCAGCAGGTGGGTCCCCATGGAATGCTGCATCCCTGGAAGCTGGAGGTGATGAGATGCAGCTGGGAGAGATTTGGGATAGGAAGGGAGGGACAGGGGACCTCTGTAGCTGGAGAGAGCACTGAGCTGCCACTGCTCACTGAGTGTTGCTGGCAGGGGAGCGGTTCGAGGCTGTCGCCAGCCACTCATCCCTCAAGCTTGGCCTTTTTCTCCCCTCTTCTCCCAGGAAGCGCGCCTACAGCAAGGAGGCAGTGTACAGCGATAAATTGCAGCACTACAGCACTGGGCGAGGTGAGTGAGGAAAAGTGGGCAAGGGAAACACTTCTGAACCTGCACCCGGCATGTGTCTCACTCCTCCACCTTCAACCATGCATGGTGGCGGGATGAAAGCCCCGTGGGGCAGATGGAGAGGACCACAGGGTGGGAGCAGAGATGTCCACAGCTGTGTGTCAGGCTGTCTGTGGGGGTTTTGCCGTGGTGCAGCATTGTGGGTGGGAAAATAAGAGCAACAGGAGGGATTTAGGGGATGGGGATGGATTTGGAGAAACAGAGGGACATAAGGGGCAGGGGAAATGTAGGGGGACAAGGCATGGGGACAGGATGCTGTGAAGACTCCAAGAGGAGGAAGGCAAGGAGAGAGGCAGTGTGCAAAGGAGGGATGAGCTCCTGATCTCCTGCCACAGGCTCTGCCCAGGCCAGGATCAGTGCTGGGCTGCTCTTACCACTAAAGGGACTCCGAATTTTGAGACCATGGCCAGGGAGCGGGGGCTGGTGGCTAGCATTGCTTCTGTCCTTCTGGGTGCGTGGCAGTTACTTGCCCTGCAGCCTGCTCTGGGAAGGATGTGCAGCCAGTGACTGGGCAGGGTTCAGCTGGCTTTGGGCTGCTGATCCCCTTGGCATCACTAGGAGAGCCTGAGCTTGATGGGCCTTTTCCTAAGACACCTTTGCGGTTGGTGAAGCTGTGCAGCAGAATAAATTTGAGGTGTCTGTTGTGTATAATGTGCTCCTCCAGCCCCTGGTAAAGCTGCGAGCGGGCTGTTGGGATCTTAAAGCAGCAAAGCATTAGCTCCAGGGGGTGAGGAGTCGCCACCCGGTGCCTGCAGGCTCCATGTCCTGTCTCCATGGGACGTAAATCCCAATTACCCTCCTAAAGATACCTCCCAGGTGCCTTTTGCTGCCTTGCGGGAAGAAACTGTCCCTGGTTCCTGGGCACCTGCTTGGGGAAAAGGGCTGGCAGCGGGATGCAGGGATGGATGAAGGATGGCCAGGGAAGGGAGGTGCAGGATGGGTGAGCAATCAGCCTGGCAGAGAAAACAGGAGGGCTGACAGGGAAGGAAAGGGTTTGGAGGCAGCCAGGAGAGCCCAGCCAAGCCAGCAACAGCCCACTAGATCTCTTTTGATCCTCTCAGCTTCGTAGCAAACCCTCCCAGCGTGATGGCAGGGCTGTGAGGGACCATAAACCTCCCAGCAAACGATAAATTGTTTTCTAAACATCACCAAGTGATACTTAAATACGATGGACCTGTGCTTTTCCTCCCTCTTTTCTTTTTGTTTCTGCACCACGGGTGGTGGGGGAAGATTTATTTGATGCCTGATGGCTAAGCCCATGTTGGGCTGCAGGTGGACTTATTTTTCCAGTTTTCCTCCTGTTTTGAAACATTCCCCACCCTGTGTGCATCCCTAGCTCACCCCAAGCACCCCAGAACCCAGGGTGTTCAAGCCAGCTAGGAAAGCTGTGAAGCAAGCGTCTGTGTTTAGTTTTTAAAGCTGGGTGATGTGAGGGTCGGTGCCCAAAATCTGGGAGTGCCGGGGCTGCCGGATGCGCAGCAAAGCCCTTTCAAGGTTAGCAAGCCTCCAGGCGCTCGGTTATTGCAGACACTTGAACAAAACAGGTGGCAAATTTGTGGCGAGCGACTAATGGAGTAACGAACGCATCCGCTGGAACAAATCACCCGTGCGTTCAGCGGTGTGGCAGTTACAGCCTCCCCGGCACAGCTCTGCGGTCCCTCCTGGGAGCCCCCTGTGATCACCGGCTGCCTGCTGCTGGCAAGGACTTCCCCCAGTGGGTTTTGGGGCGAGATGGGGTCTCTCAGGTTGTAATTTCTTGTGCTTTACCTCTGCCACTGCTTCGCCAGGAGCTTTGAGGTAGGGAAATAGGGAAAGCACCCTGTTGAAGCAGCAGCAATTCAGCAAGGAAGGGTTTTTCTCTGTCCCAAAGATATTTATTCCCAAGGAAAAATGGTGTTGGAAGTAATCTAACACTGGAGTCAGGGTCACGGTGCAGAGTGCTTCAACTTTTGAAGAGTGATAAAAAATTTGTCATGGTCTGCGGTGGTGATTAACGGCCTAATCCAGTTTCTAGGAGTATCGGGGCAACTGTAAGAGCACAGAGCTCTCTTTGTGGGCAGGCTCAGCACGGGTTGCCGTTGATGTTGTGCTCTGGTACCCGGCGTTTCGCCCAGCTTTTGCCGGCGTGGCGATGATGAGCAAGTGGCTGAGGTTTGCAGAGATGAGTAGTGGGTTTAGGTGCCCTACTCCCACTCATTTGGATGGGATGGGGATTGCGGGGGAGCTGAACCTGGTGTTTGCTGAACCCACAGGCAGACCCCAGGGCACGTCAGAGGGTGTTTGAAAAGCAGTCTGTGTTGACAGTGGGCAGGAAACTTTGGCATTATTGTCTCCTTTATTTCTTCAATATTTTGATCAGTGAGTCAGTCTCGGTTACGATCCTGTAAATCCCTTTGTAATCCTGGCTGGAGCATCAGCTGCTCTTGTAAAAAAATTTATGGGGCAGTTAAAGTGTATGAGACAGAGCCGTAAAGGGATTTATGAACTGGGAGATGCACAGATGGCTTCATTGCAGCCTTCCCTGCCTGCCTCCGAGGCACAGGGCTTTTGCCCCAAACGCCCCTTTTGGGAAGGAGGATGCTCCTGCCTGGTTCCTTCTGAGTCATAGAATCATAGAATAGAATCCCGGGGGCCCTGCAAGTGGATTTCCCTCTGTGGCTCTTTTGCACCAGCAGTGCCCTGCTGCGAGGCTTTCCTGCCTCCGCCCGAACTACTTACTGGCAAACTTGCAAAGCAGCTGGGAGCTGATTTAGATTCCTGGCGCGGAGCCGTGCAGAGGCGATGCTGTGGTCCACAGATTCGTCTGTGTGTCAGATCTAGAAGGGCTCCGGGAAGTGCTAGCACGGCGGGATTGTGGCCCTTGGTGAGATCCTTAACAGCACAATCAAACACTGTTAATCACCATAAGGGTGAGATACCTCAAGGAGGAGGACTAGGCAGCAGTGTCCCTCCTGGTCTCCTCCAGAGACGACCTTGAGGGGCTGCTGTTCCATCTGTGGTCTCCTTTTCGGGTCAAAAATGGCACAGGAAGCTGAACCTCCACAAGGGTCCCCATTGGAGACCACAGTATCACGCCCGTGCCCCGTTGAGCCCCGGTTAGGGCAGTGGCTGCGCTCTGCCCACCGGCAGCTCTGCAAGCTGCACAGCACCCAGACACAATGTCTGAAGACCCCATTTGAGGAATGTAGGGGCTTGTTTTGATTTGTCCCCTGTTTGAAAAGGGGAAGAGCCCACTTGCTGCATCTCCATGCAGCGTGGCTGGATCCTGCTGCCGCACATTGCCCCTGTGCAAGGGACCGCACACTTGACTCGGAGGCCAGCCAAGCTGTACTTTACGGCTCCATACAGGTTGTTGATTATAATTGCTGCACTCTGTCAATTTAGTAGCCGCCACAAAGCTATCAGAGATCTTTTTGGGTAAATAAATATTTCTTCACTAATGCATGGAGCCTCATAAAGCCCTCACCGTAAAGCCAGCTATTGTAGTTCAGGTCTGTAACTGCTCCCCATCGCTGAGGAGGAGGAAGAGGAAGGATAATGGTGAAGGAGTGGAGGGCAGAGAGGGAGAGGAGAGGATGCAGGGGAAGGTCAGGTGGAGAAGGGGCCTAAAGAGGACAATAAGAGTCTATGGAGGTGGTGCAGGCATGTGTCTTAATGGATGTACGGAGAGTGTGAGGACACGAGGGTTTCCAGTTTTTGGCCATGGCACAACTGCTCTTGGTTTTCTCTCCCTTTTGCTATTGCTCCCAAATTTCCACAACAAGGTTCTCCAGGGATGAAGATCTACATCGACCCCTTCACTTATGAGGACCCCAATGAGGCGGTCCGAGAGTTTGCCAAGGAGATCGATGTATCCTTTGTGAAGATTGAAGAAGTCATTGGAGCAGGTGAGTCTCACTGTCCCCTGCTGCCTGTCCCTCCCTGCCCTCTCCAAAGCTCCTGCGTGGCCAGACACCCACCTGGAGCAATTTTCTGGGGATGCACATGTGATCCTTCACCAAGAAAACCCTCAAAGAAGCCTTGAAACATCAGGCTTTCCTGGCTTTGTGATGAGTTAGGGTGGATATGAGGTTGGTTTCTGCTCTCAAAGTTCCTCTGAGGTGGGAAAGGCTCCATGCACATATTCACTGGGTGACCGCAGGACCTCTTGGGATTTCCTACTTGGCTTTTCCATGAGATAACAAGAAAAAGCTTTAGTCTGTGCCATATTCCCATACATATGTATATATACACATGCATGCACATATCTGTGTGTCATCTGTGCTGCTTTTATTGCCATTTTTAAATAACTATGTTGTACTCATAGAAGAGAAAGTGAGAAGCAGGAGGAAAGCTGCAAAAAAGCCATGAGCTAGTTTGGTCGGGATCAGGTTCAGCGATGTATCAGCATCCCTTTGCTGCTTATCAGGGCAAAGTGGCTGCAAACCTGAATTAAATGTAATCCCTCCACAGGCAAATTTTGCCTTGGCGAAGGAAAAGCTCTCCAGCTGAAAATGACAGGACGCTTTCTCTGTATTTTAAATAAGAGGGCAGCAATGAAAACAGACCAATTATTTTCCATTTGAAGATAAATGATGTGCAAAAAGGCAACAGAGATTATCAACACTGACACCTCGTATTTGAGGTAGTCCTTAAATGTTGATGCTCTTGCTTTGCAAATCCTCACAGGGGTTTGCAAGAGCAGCCTTAGCCTCCACTTCTGTCAGTGCTGGATTCTGTCACCTTGGAGGAGGTTGCAAGCCCAAACACGTCCTCAGCAGCAGACATTTCTGCTTTTAAAGAGGACAGGCGAGTAGATTTATAGAGGAGTGCATTGCTGAAGTGTTAACTGGCTGGTATTTCTCAGCTGATTGGTTTGGAAACCAAGCAGCTCAAGGTACCATTACTCTTCGCAATATTTTATGTGGAGGAGGAGGTGGTAGTGGATGCTCTTGCACTTGCAGGGGAGTTTGGAGAAGTGTATAAAGGACGCCTGAAGTTGCCCAGCAAGCGGGAGATCTATGTGGCCATCAAAACGCTCAAAGCTGGCTACTCTGAGAAGCAGCGCCGGGATTTCCTGAGCGAGGCCAGCATCATGGGGCAGTTCGACCACCCTAACATCATTCGGCTGGAAGGGGTGGTGACCAAAAGCCGACCGGTTATGATCATCACAGAGTTCATGGAGAATGGGGCCCTGGACTCGTTCCTGCGGGTAAGGCGAGGTGGGGCCGTGTGGGCTGTTGTTTAGCTGTGGGATTCGGGAACAAGGTGCTGGCATCCTGTTCCATAAATCCCAGTATGTTTCCTTAGCTTGGGAGGTGGTTGCAGTGTGCCGTACACCCCCAAAACTCATGTGTTTTATGCTGGCATGCCTGTGCTTTAATCAGGCAGGGCAAGGCAGCTGGGCAGTCCTCTTGGGAGGTGCCACATCCTCCTAAGGTTGGGGATGAGCAGCTCTGGTCCTGCGGTGGGGTCTGCACACTCCCTCCTCTGCCTGCTCTTTCCTGTTGCAGCAAAACGATGGGCAGTTCACAGTGATCCAGCTGGTGGGGATGCTCAGAGGAATTGCTGCTGGGATGAAGTACCTTGCAGAGATGAATTACGTGCACCGAGATCTCGCTGCCAGGAACATCCTGGTCAACAGCAACCTGGTGTGCAAAGTGTCGGACTTTGGCCTCTCACGCTACCTGCAGGACGATACGTCCGACCCCACCTACACCAGCTCCTTGGTAAGTACCCCTCGCAGGATTTTGTCTTCCTCAGCATCCCTCCTGTGTGCCCTGCACCCACTGCTAGCTGAACCTGGGAGAAGGGTGCTGTATGTACGCCCCGGGGCTTCTTCCATAGGTGGGAGCATCTCAGGAGGTTCTCACTATGTAGGCTTATGGCCCAGAGACTCCGTCTGTGGTTCCCACCCATCATCCTTTTTTTCCCCTCCTTTCTCCTCTTCCCTTTTATGAGTTTTCTGTCTCCCTCCTCCCCAAGCACCTTTCTGCCCTTGGCAGTTTCCAGATAAGCCTCTTCCCTCTCCTCCGTGGAGGTAAGGTGCACAGAGGAGTCCTTGGAGAGACTGGGAAGGAGAGGCAAGGAGATCACAGCATCTCCCAATGGCACAGCGGTGGTGTTTTAACTCCCCTTACCCCAGTGCCCCAGGCCTGGTCTGCCTTTCTCTGCTGGAAACTTATTCCAGGTATTAATTAAAGAGATAAGCCTAACGGGAGCTCCACCGTTCCCCAGCCACCCTTCTCTCCTTAATTAACTCATTTGTTGGCAATAGCAGCCTCGCTTTCCCCTTGCTCCCCGCTGCCCTGGGGGAACCCCCAGCTCCCCACCACAGCCATCCTCCTTCCAGTGGGCTTGCGATACCCTTACTGATGTTGAGCATGAACAGAGAAGGGGATTAGCAATCCCTTGACCTCATCTAATCAATAAATTAAAAGAGCATGTGTTGGGTGCAAGCACAAGGCTGCACCGACTCCTGCAGAAGCAGTGTGTGGGCTGCTGAGCTGTGCCCAGATGCCGGGGTTGGCTCCAGCCTCCAAAATGGGAAACCCACAGAGGTGCCTTTGAGGCTGGCTTTGTGTTTTGGCCCGGCTGCAGCCCCTCACTCTTCCTCCCCTGCTTGTTGGGACATTTGCCCCCTCCTCGGACCTGCCCCACTCCCTGACCACACCCATCCTGCAGGCAGTGGCCTTTGAGCAGACACCCATCATTTATTTTTTGTTCAAAGACCCCGGCAGTAGCTGCTGGCATGAGGCACGAAGTAGCCTTTCCCCACCTTTAGAGATAAAAGAGATTATCTCATCTGTGTTTTTATTTAATTTAGGCCATAATAGATCTCCCCAGCAGCTGTGAAGTGATGCTGTGCCTGCGATTACATCACTCTGCCTCCCACAGCAGGTTTTTAGCTCTGGGGAAAAGGCAGGAAAAACAACCTAGCAGTTAATTTCTCCATTTGTAGTTATTCAAATCAAATTTTTTTGCCATTCATCCTTCAAGAGCAGCTGACGCTTTGTCGGGAAGGCTACGGGAAACAATTGCACTAAACGATTTACAATGCAATTCTGCCCAGAGTAAATACCATGCATGTCTGTGGTTTTCCTTCATCCCTTGGCTCTTTTTGCTGTTGTTTTAGCGGTGCTTGCCCAGGGGGAGCAGTCCCTCTGTAAGTGCTGCCCCTCCACAGCGTCCCTGACCCCTTGGCATGACCTCCAGCCCTTCCTGTCCTGCCAGGAGCTGGGACCTGCTCTGGCTTGATGGAATGGCTTGAGATACCGCTGGCTCCTTACCTGAGATGAGCAGTAGCGCAGTCCTGTGTAGCCCTTGTCACCTGATGTCTGCCTGGGAAGGGACCTGGGGACAGGCAATGGATATGCTGGGTCCTGCAGGGCAGCCGGAGCAGGGAGGTGACACTTGAAGGTGACATCTGAGTGGGATAAACCCTTTTGTTCTGTTTAGCTACACCCTTTTGTGCAGGTATGAGATAAATTCATGGAGGTGTTTTTGGCTCCTGCTTCCTCGTTGCATCGGATGCCACCTGCCCACTCCTCTGTGGGGTCCCCAGGGACTGGTGGCTGGGGGTGTGTGAGATGGCTCCAACCCTGGCTCGTGGGTGTCCAGGCTCCTCCGCCAAGGGAGCCGTTTCTCAGCTGCTCTCCCTTTTTCTGCAGGGGGGGAAGATCCCTGTCAGGTGGACAGCGCCGGAGGCCATCGCCTACCGCAAGTTCACCTCAGCCAGCGACGTCTGGAGCTATGGCATCGTCATGTGGGAGGTGATGTCGTTCGGGGAGAGGCCCTACTGGGACATGTCCAATCAAGACGTAAGCACTGGGAGTCATCCACATGGCTCTGGGAGGTGGGGGAGGGGCTCGTTCCCAAAAGAAAGCTCTGCCTGAACGGCTATCTGTTCCTTCCCACACCTCGGCAGCGCTCGGTTTCGGAGATGAAACAGACTGGCGAGCGAGAGGATGCAAGGAGGGAAATTGGGAAGAAAAGCCAGTGGGCTGGTAATTGGACTTCAGCAAGCTGCAGAGCCTTTGAAAATGTTCAGAGGGTTTACGAGCAGGGAAAGAGCTTTGGTAGTTGGACTGCTGTACTCCGATGCGATCCACTGAGATAATGAGTGGCAGCTCTCTGCCGGGAGGAACTGCGGTGTGCGGAGCATCAGAGTGGAGATTAACCTCCGAGAGCCCCAGCTCCGTCAGAGCCGGGAGCGTCTCCTCCTGCTCCTTTTTGCCGATGATCAAACGGGCTGGCAGCTGCCTTCCCGGCCTGCGGCAGCGCTGCCTGTGACACCTCTGCCCGCACAGGCAGCTCAGCTTGGAGAGAGGAGCGGCAGGGGTGGCTCACTGTCCGCTGCGGCTGCTGTTTTCCCTACGTGAGACCTCCGAGTCCCTTGTCCTCACGTGCTGCTTTCTCCCCTGCTGCCCTGCAGGTCATCAACGCGATTGAGCAGGATTACCGGCTCCCGCCGCCCATGGACTGTCCCTCTGCCCTGCACCAGCTGATGCTGGACTGTTGGCAGAAAGACCGCAACACCCGCCCGCGCTTCACCGAGATAGTCAACACCCTCGATAAAATGATCCGCAACCCGGCAAGCCTCAAAACTGTGGCTACCATCACCGCTGTGTGAGTGTCCTGGCGTGCGGGGAATGCTCTCGTGTCAGCATCCTAAGCCATGGTGAAAGGCTTCCCGAGCGGCTCGTGCTGCTGGGAGAAAGGACAGGAATTCATAAATCGTTTGCCAGGTGCGGGAGGTTTCTGTCTCTGCTCTGCCTGACAGTCAGACAAAGAACATGTAGTTTTCAGTCGAGCAACAGCAATAATTCTCTGCTATTGATTCTTTATGGCGTGTGACCATATGGGTGCAGTGTCTGCTCTGCTGGTGCCTCCATCCCTGTGGCTCCCACAACTGGATTACAACGTGTGGGGTTGCAAAGCGCTGCTTGGCAGAGCGGTATTCCCATGGGATGGGCCTTCCTCGTAGCCTTCCTTGTCTCAGGCATGTGCCAGGAGCAGAGCAATGCGGAGGGGGGCACAAGGGCGCAGGGAAGTGGATTGGGGAGTGTATCTGTGCACCAGCTGGGCTCATGTCGTCGCAGCCCCTCGGTGCCAGCTGGGCTTGCTGCCAGCATTGTGTCCTGTTGCAGGCCTTCTCAGCCCCTCCTCGATCGCTCCATCCCCGACTTCACTGCCTTTACCTCAGTAGATGACTGGCTGAGCGCCGTGAAGATGAGCCAGTACCGGGACAGCTTCCTGACCGCTGGCTTCACCTCCCTACAGCTCGTTGCCCAGATGACATCTGAGTGAGTTGGGTGTTGCATCTTTGCTGCCCAAAAGCTGGGTGCTGCCTGGGGTGGGTTGTGGTTGCAGGGAGGTGGGGAGGTCAGTTCAAGGCACCTTTTTCAAGGCACTTGTAAAGGAAGGGTGTGAGCATCCATCACACCAGTCAGCAGAAGCACCCTGAGTCTGGAGGTGGCCATGTTCCTTTTTGGGGTCAGTGTACGGGTGTCTCCCTACTCTCAGTCCCGCCTCGCCCCCAGTGAGGCTCACAGGGCTGCACTTGGGCTCTGTGGCTGTTCTGCTGAAGGGCGTGCACCAGCTGAGCTTACATCCCTCACCTCACTTGAGACAGCAAAACAGATATACCAGTCCTCAGCTGCCCATTGATGTTCCTCTGTCTGTCTGTCTTCCAGAGACCTCCTGAGAATAGGAGTGACTTTGGCTGGGCACCAGAAGAAAATCCTGAACAGCGTCCAGTCCATGCGAGTACAGATGAGTCAATCTCCGACCTCGATGGCATGACGTCCTTTGTTCGACGGGGAGGGGTCGGGGAGGGCACGCAGTGAGGGGCTGAGGTGGGAGGGGAGGAACTGACAGGTGCCGCGGGGCAGCGTTTGGAGAGGTGCTGCCGCTGCCTGTGGACTGTGACCACAGACGAAGGATGTTCCTGGGACTCATCTCTAACTGGTGACTTCCGTTCCTCACCAACAGAAGCACACTTACCAATGTCACGGGGAACAGCATATAAATACATATAAATATGTACAAATCATATATTTAAAAAAACAAAACAAAAAGCAAACACAAAAAACAATGAAGACAAACCATTGTGCGTTGGGGAAGCAAACCCAAACCCTAGAGACCAGACTCCAATTCCGCCACCAGTGAGCAGTGGTCGAAACTGAGGAAGAGGAAGGGGCTGTTGGGGAAGGGAGAGGCACAAGATGGAGCATCCCGTCTGGAGAAACCACCTTCCTTTTCTTTTCTTCTTTCGCCCTCCCTCCCTGCCCTGGCCCTCCCTGCTCTCCCCACTCCTCTCTCTGCTCACGGACCGAGTAGAAGTGTCCTCAGACGTCTCCACAGCTCCCTGCTGTCCTACCCGGGTGCCACTCCGGCAACTACCAAAGGACTTTGCTGACCACTGCATGGGGGATCCGACTCAATCCAGTTAATGTCTTCATATTGAAGAAGAGATGTACCTTCAATAGAAAACCTTGGGTTTTTTTTTTTTCTCTTTTGCTTGCATTTTTTTTGCAAAAAGGAAAAAAAAGGATTTAAAAAAAAAAATCCATCCTGGAAAACGGAAAGAGGTGTTCCCGTGTGTGTGTGCGCTTGTGCGCGTGTGTACGTTGTCAACCTACTGTGGACTCACTGCTTGTCCGTAACCGAAGATCACCGCTGACCCTACGGCCGGTGGGCGGCCGATTCCCAGCCTGGGCGGGGCCGGGTGTTGTGCCCACAGCCCAAGTGTTCAACATCCTGCAAGTGGGGAGGGAGGAGGATGACAAGGGCTGGTTGGCGCAGCGGGGACGGGATGGGACCAACAGAGCTGCCGCATGGCTGTGACTGGGTTGATGACTGCTGGAGAAGGAGGAGAGATGCTCTGAGAAACAGACTGCTAGGCCTCCAGAGCCTCAGTGATGTGCAGAAGATGGCTATGGAGGACTTTTTTTCCCCATCTTGTGGACCTAAGGATTTTGATACTGAATCACAGATTTAGGTTTCATGGCTTCAGAGGTAGGTCCGTTTGTCTCATCTATCTCTGTCCATCCATCTGTCCTCCTCCTCTGTATTTTTCAGCTTGCTTCCTTCCAGCCTCTCCCAGTGAATGTTTCCTTGGGTTTAATTTGATTTTTATTTTATTTTTGTTCCACCGTTGGTCTCCTTTGCAAATTGATCTAGTTAAAATTGCTAGACGCGTGTCGGTGTTTACACAGAATATTGTATGACTGGGCAATCTAACTTCCCTCTGTGGATCGCGCCGAGAGTTTATAAAATGAATGAACTCTTAATAAGGCTTTTACTTAGACGGTTGTGTGGGGGTTGTAATGATCCATCACCGCGCTCTTGCAGACACTGTGCTGGCCGCAAGCGGCACCCATGTGGCAGGCGGAGTGGCGGTGTGGGCGGGCTGCCCAGCCGTGCCTCGAGGGCTGCCGGTCCCTGCTGAAATTTGGTGGCGTGGTGGCTCATAAGTGTACAAACCCTTTATCCTCCTCACACATCTGTCCCCTCCCGTGGGGATGCCCAGTATCCATCCATGTCGTGGGGATGTCCCACATCCTCCTGCGCCATGGGGATGCCCCACATCCAGCTGTGCCATGGGGATGTCTACATCTGTCTGCACCATGGAATTGCTCCACGTCTGTCCACACCATGGAGATGCCTCACCAGATTTGCTTGCTGCCAGCAAATGCAAGGGGATGAACCATTCCTCTGCCTGCTGCCAGCACCTTTCCACGTGTCCTGGGTGCTTTGTCCCCTGTGCTAGGACAATTGGGTTGCAGTCTTGCTCGTAGGACCCCCGTGAATCGCATGCGGAACAGGGAAAGTGAGTGCTCAGTTTGGGAGGATGAAGGCTGACACCACCAGCAGATGAAGGACCCTGGTGATGGGGTGCTCCATACACCTCCAATTTTATTTCTTTAATCATCTAAGGAGGATGACCTGCTGCTCTGATGAGGAACAGGAACTAACAAGATGCAGGAATGAGCTTGTTTCAAATCATTGAACTCCCCCCAGAGAAAGAGGCAGAGAAAAACACCCCTTGTTTACAACAGCAGGGACTGCTCCTCGCCCTGTCTGATAGACCATCGCTAACACCTCTTGGGATACTCACGGCCCAAATCTGTATTCCAGGATGTTGTCACACCAAATACAACATGCAGATGGAGCGGGTGCCGTGCATACTAATACAGTGCTGCACCACATTGATATTCGCTGGCGGTGAAGGATCCTTTGTGGATTTTTTTTTTTTTTTGATTTCTCTTTTATTAGAAGGAAGCTAAAGGCATTTAAAGAAACGAATGACAGTGACACAGGCTAAATATCAAAACTCTGCCTTTATGACTCCCCTGCTGCGTGTCACCTGGCCGCGTGAGCACCTGCGAGGCAGCTGGTCCTGCAGCTCTGCTCTGCGTCTGGGGCTGTGGAAGGACGATGCAACAGTATCACAGCCCTTTTTAAATATAAAACCTTTAATGTAAAGCGTTCAGTCTTGCCCACCCAGCCCAGCAGACTGGGTACTAACGAGTGGATAAACTGGCTGTCCAGGTGCTCGGATGCTCTCGAGATGCTGCATCCTGCTTTACCTCTTGGTTTGATTCCCCAGGGCAGATGATACTTGTTGCCTTCCCCAGCCCTCAACTCGCCCATGCTGCCACACACCCGTGGATGAAGTGCTGCTGCTCCCCTGCACACTGGAGGGTGGCTGCGGGCAGGTTTCTAGCCAAGGAGAAATTTGCGCTGTGGGCGTCAGTGTGGGAAGGAAACATCTGGGTCCCAGGACTGCGACCCCTTCTGTGCTGAGGCAAAGCTGGCCAAGGGGTTTGCTGTCAAGATGTTACCCAAAGGAGGGCCACCATGGGCTACCTGCTCTCTTGCCTTTAAATAGAAGGCTTTTCAACCAAAATAGAGGATTTCATTGAAAGCTTTCAGTTTTCTGATTTGGTAACAGAAAACAAGGGGGAAAGTGCAAAATAGTGATGTAGAAGTTGTTGAGATGATGCTCTGGCTTCGCCTTGTGCAGAGATGAGACAGGAGGCTCTGCCTTACAGCTGCTGCTGTTTTTGTATGGACCAAGGATTGATGCAGATTTGCGTCCATTCGATGCTTTGCCAACGTGGAGGGGCCCTGCCAAATGTGGGCAAAGAATTAGTTAAAAAAAAAAAAGAAGAAAAATGAAACCACCAAGTGTGGTCCAAAAATGAAAGCTCCCATTTCACACCTTCTGATGCATGCTGTGGTCACTGTTGGAGTTCCTTTCTTTGATCCCAAAGGGAAAGGGATATCTCAAAAATTATTTCCTCCTTCCCCAAGTTTTGGTTTGCACAGAAATAGAAGAATAAGACATTTCTGATGGAAGTGAACCAACTCTACAGACTTTTCCTCCGGGCTGGAGTTCATCCATTCACTCACCTGATGGGTTCATCTGCCAGATACTGGGAGGTGCCCTTCACTGGTAGACCCGAGGGCCAGGGTGGATCCTGGCCCCCAGACACTGCTTGTAGCTGAAGCTCTGCTGCAGCGCCTTGTTTCTCTGGCTGCATCCCGCCTCTGCACTGAGCAGCGGCCCATGGATGCAGCTGCTCGCCCAGGTTGCCTTCGAGTGAGCCCACCTTGCGCTCACCCCTGATCCTATCCTCTCACGGAAATGCTTTGCAGTTGTCAGCTCCTTCTCTACATTTCTATGGCAACTGCAAAAACCTCAACCCTTTTGTGTCTTTTTTTAGGGTTTTTTTTGTGCATCTGTGTTGGCTTTGTCTTTTTGCATGTAGTGTTACGTCAAAAAAGGGACTTTTTGCTACAAAACCCTTCTCTGAGCATGGCCCTAGGTCTTGGTATGAGAATTGGTGGGCAAGGTGTTCATGTCTGGACTGGGTGTTGCCAATGGGCTTCAAATTGCCCTCTCCCTTCTGCATCTGCCTTGCTCCCCTCATCCTCCTCCCCAGAAATCCCCATTGGCAATTCAGCTGCATTGTTTCCCCCGGGCTTTGCCGCGTCTTTTATACAACCCCACCCCTGTTGGGCTGCGCAGCGCGTGATGGAGGAGGCAGCCGCTTTCTCAATAGCAGTAATTAAAATGAGCTGTCGTGCCGCTGCAAGCGAAGGTGAACTCAGCCCCTCGCGCATCCAGGGCGAGAGCGAGCTTTTGAAGGTGGCAGAGGAGCCTGTATTAATAGCATTATTATGTGCCTCTCTAGAAAAAAAAGGAATGTATTTTATGCCATTTAATGACCTTCAAATTAACAGTTCTTTGAAAGCACTTATGTATATTTAATTTTAAATGTTACTGCAAGTCAGAGTGGGGCTTGTGATGAAAACAGCAGGCGCCGGTTTTTAAATAAGAGCGAGCTCAAGCCATTATTTCCAAGCCTGTCAGCGTTTGGTGCTTGCAATGCTCCTTTCCTTAGGAGAAAACAGGGCTCTCGTTCCCCCGTCCCCCTTCCCTTCTCCTCCCTCTCTGCTCCAGGAGCTCCCCGCATGCCGGCCTGAGCCCTGCGGGATCTCCCCTGCTGCTCTCTGCTCCTCTGCAGGGCGATGACAGCTTCCAGATGAGCTGACGTGGAGGTTGCTGCTCCTGGGTGTTTGATTTGGAGGGAGGGAAGGGTTGTTTTGGGGTTGGTTTGCAGAGGTCTCACCAGTGGAGCTGGCTGGATCCTTGCTGGCATCCCTGCCTGCCAGCCAAGGACATCCCCGCAGGAGCCAGGGGAGCATCACAGCTGGCCCATGCTGTAGGACAGATCATTGGTCATCACCTGTGAAGGTTATTTTGTGCCGACTCACCACCAAAACCATAGTTCTGCGATGTGGACAGACACGTTTGCATTTGTTAAGAGTCTGAATTAAGGCTTTTGCCTCCGATCCATATCGGCTCAAATATATTTGAACCACTTTTATGTTCACTTGAAATCATTACTCTTAAACATTGACTTTGACTTTAAAAAAAAAAGAGAATCAATGGGTTTCTAAGACAAGGAATGGATTTACAGACCCTGCGGCAGATTTTCGAGCTCTCGGAAATGTACTGTAGCTCCAAGGCCACCTGTCCTTGTTAAACTGCAGATGGAAAGGCGGGCGCTTGGGGCCAGGGTTTCACATCCAGCACATGTGCTCATCCAGGTGCTGTGCATCTTCTGCTCCCGTAACGTCCCTGCTGTGTGAGGGGCTGCAGGGGGCTATTTAATGCCCATGTCATCATCCGCTTTGGTGCCTCTTGTATGAAGGATCCTGCCAGGATGGATGCTGGTCTAATTACAGCTTAAGTGCCTTCCAAATTATTTTCAAAGAGCCTGAAGGAGACCTTTTCTGGTGGTTCCCAGCAAAGTTCCTCTCAATTTTGAAAGAGCCAGAAACTTCCCGAGTGATGATGAAGGAGAGGTGAAGTCCACACCGACAGGACTCCCACAGTGAGGTGTTTCACACAATCAGCAGTTTTCTCACTGCTCCTATTTTGGCTTAAGTTTTTCATAGAATTGGTTTGGGTTGGAAGGGACCTTTAAAGATCCAGGGGGGGGCCTAATCCTCCTGCTGTGGTGTACTGGCTGCACCTTGCATCAGAGAAGCATATCAGTGCTGGGGAGGGGAATGCATCTGACTTTCACCTGGGTCTTTCTGGGTTGTTGGAGCTGCTGGCACTCTGGGGATGGTGTCCCAGGGCCACCTGTGCCACAGGGCTTAGGCTGGCTGTCCTCTGTGGAGCAGCATCACGAGCATCCCTCCAGCCTGGGCAGAGCTGCTCGCTCCGTCCCTGTCTGTGTCTGAGCTTCTCCACTGCTCCTGCTCTCCTTCTCCTCCCTGACCATCAGCGTTTAAAATGCCATTAAGTCCCTGGCTGTTTGTCCCCCACTGCATGGCTCTGCTGTAGTGGCTGTTTTAGGGACATCGCTGGGTCCAAGCACTCCCTAACACACAGCAAGTTGGAGGAGAAACCAGCGCCATTGCTGGGTGAGATGACCATGGATGAGGTGGCCCCGCTGGTGGCAGAGGTGGGATGGCGTTGAGATCTCCTGGCTCTCTGGAGGGAAATGCTGGAAGGGGTTAATCTCAATAAGCCAGCCGCATGAATTTTAAGTGGATTAGCTGAACTCCGCTCCTTCCCAAAACAGACACAGACGTGCCCTTTTGGGGTGGCATGGAAGTGGATTAGGCAAAAATCTACTTAAGGCTGCGTTAATTCTAGATAAGTGTATGGGGATTAACAGCTATCCACTTAAAAAAATTAATTGGAGTGAACTCTTTCTCCATGTCCCGAAGTAAACAAGGCTCGGCAGCTTTCCCCGTCCGCCAGCCTGGGCTGTGGCTTTCCCTTCTCTGCGCTCCCATCCCCATCTCGATGGGGGTGAACCTGTTCCTCTCGATGATTATCCTCAGGGGTCTCATTAGGTAATTGAGCCCTTGCGCAAAGGTGGGGAGAGAGGGCAGGCAAATTATGATCACTATCAGTGCAATTATCAATGCTAATTAGCACCGAGCGGGACTGACAGTGGGAGGTGCAGACCATGCCGAGGGTTGTCTGAGGAGCCTCGCGTCAGAAACATGGACTTGGAGCCTCACAGGGGCTTCCGTGGGCAGGTGACTGTGAAACGTGGGCACATCAGTTTATTTGGTTATTTTTCCCCACCATGCTTTGGTTGAAATCCTCTTCAGATTATTTTGAGGAGGTGTCCACAGCCAGAGGCTGCTGGTGGTCTGAGACCCAGGCTCCGGTTTTCTGGCTGGGGTTACTGTCTGGGCAGCAGCACCATGTCCTGACCCCAGATGGGAATGGGGCGCTAGGAGGCTCCTGCCCTGATGGGGCAGGGGAATGGCGGCGAGGTGCGACTCCCCTTTGCAAAAGGGTTTGGTGAGGAGTGATACAGCGATGGCTTTGGGGCGCTCCCAGAGCTGAGGGCAGCTCCGTGCATGCTTCTGTCTCTTCCCCACCCGCTGCTCCCCTTTTCTGTGACAGAGCTTGGGAAAAGCAGTGGGGTCCATCCTCTGATTGTTTTGGGTATTTGTGATTCTGCCCTGGGTGCCCCATTCCCATGAACGTGGAAAGGGAGAGTGCCCAGGGGCTGGCACGCTGCCCCCATCCCAGCCACGCTGATGCTGATTGCACTTTCCCTTACGGGATGCCTTCTCATCTCACAAACATGGCCTTTTTATTGCTGTTTGCGTCATGCCAGCACTTACAAGCTGAGATCAAAGTCCTCCATGCCGTGCCGCTTTGCAGGGGCTTCCACACCAGAGCAGGGGAGGAGGATGTGTGATGGAGGGGTGATTTGGTGGCTGTGTACCTGGGGGATGCTTAGCAGCGCTGCCCCCTCCCCAACCTCCCCTGCCTGCTCATGACCTGTCCCTCAGGTCCTTGGAGATTGATCCTTTGGGACTGACCAGAATCAACTGTGGCTGTATCTGATCATTTTTGCCAGGGCGAAGGGAATGTCTGGAGCTGCTGTGGGAGAGCCGAGCCGGCAGCCGCCACCCTGGGGAAGGTGCAGGCTCCCCAGGGGAATGTAAACCCCCAGAGCCTTCCCTGGCTGCAATGCTGCCGGACGGGTTGGGTGGCCGTGGCTAAGTGAGCTGGGGAAGGCGGTGGCAGAGCCAGGAGCAGCACCCGAGGCCGGACCCCATCTTTAATGTGGCTGAATCTGCTGCCGATATAAATAAATCGCTGTTGCCCCACTGACTTGGGTGCAACCGCCCTGATTTACACCGGTCCCCGGGGACCCGCCCGGCTTGGCGGCAAGTTCAGCATTGTCTGCCACCCCCTGTGTCTGCTGCCTTTTATAAAACATTGTTTGTGTTTCTGTCGTCCCTTGTTTCCAGCTGTTTAGCTGTTCTGCTCCGATTAATGCTAATGGGAGCCATGAGACAGAATCTCTGAGCGCGGCACCAAAAATGGACCCTGGTGCATAAGAAATACACAGCAGTATCTTTTCCCTCAGCCGAAGCTTTTTTTTTTTTTTTTTGAGATCATCTCAATTTCCTTTACTCTTTTTCTGCCAAACTCTAAATTACTAAATAAAAGTTTCATTACTACCTGGGTTTGCTAAAAAAAAATTTGATTTTCATTCAGGAGAATAATGAATTTTCATAGAAGTGAAATGTCAGACACAGCTGGAGTTGTTTTTTGAAAGCATCGGTATGTTCGGAGAGGCATAGAGATGCCTGGCAATAATTATGCCAGTGAGCCCCAGTTATCGGTGGCCCAGCAAAGGGACGCAGCAGTCAATTGCTTTGTTATTTAATGTGGCGCCTTTATGCTTCCGAGGTGCGATTGTATATTAAAAGCATCTTTGCCTCTCCATAAAGTGGCTAAACAATAGGATTTAGCTGCTGTGCGGCACTTGTTGGTTGCAGGGTGAGAAGGAGCTGCTCCTGGGGCTGCTCTTCTGGGTCGGAGACCTGGCTTCCCCTGGCAGTGGAGAAAATGGGTATTTTTTTGTTACACTGGAAAAAGTGATTTCATGGTGCCTGGTGGCTTGCTCCTGCTTTAGACCTCGGGGTGCTCATGTTGCAGTGAGAGGCGGGGGAAAAGCGTCTTCATTGCTGGTGGCCACAGTAACCCTCCTGCCCCCAAAATCAAGTCTCAGCCTCTGAAGCATCTCAGGTTCATAAAGATAAGAGTTTCTTCCATTCCTTTTTTTTTTCCCCCCCAAGGAAAAATTGAGAGCTTTCAGTGAAATCGTCAATCTTCTGACAGCATATTAATTAATCACTGCTGCTTTTTTTTTCTTTTTTCCTTTTTTTTTTTTTTTTGAGAGGCTGTATCTGCTGTATGAAGCCTTACAGCAGATACAGCCTTATCTTATGCTGTGGGGCAGGGGGCCGTGGAGAGGCTCAGCATCGCGGGAGGTCTCAACTGTGAAAGAGCAGCCTGTTTTTTTGGGGGAGGTGCTGCATCTCCAAGCGTAGAACCTGCTTATTCTCACCCTCTTTTCCTTTCCCTCCCTCTTGTCTTGCAGGGGCGTTGAGTCCAGCATTGCAGCCGGGCAGCAGTGCCAGAGAGGGGATGGTCACAAGTCTCTGGGGACCACTCCCTGCGCCACCCACCAGATGATGATCCGGGAGGTCTCCATAGCATCCCGGGAGCCCCATCCCCCCCGAGCTGCAGCGTGCCCTGGGCCAGCCAGCCGTACCCTGTCCTGTACATAACCAGTGAGATGTCTGTAAAAGATTTCACCCCTTGTAATTTTTTTTGCCCTTCTCCCCCTGTCCCCTTCCCCAATTTGTTGATTGTGTTGAAATTGTCGGAGTTTGTAACAGTAACTTTCAGAGAATATTGTACTAAAGAGAAAATTGCACTCAATAAAAATGATGAAATAAGCCTGATCCCTCTCCTTCCCCTTCCCAGAGGCAGCCTTTCTGCTGCTGGCTTCTCTTCGGCGCAGAGCTGGGTGAGTATTTGCCATGAATATTCATTTGGGGAACTGGCAGCGCTCCATCGCTCCTTGACTTACCTCGAATTTTGATGTCTATCAGATTTGGCTCTCCGGTTTGTAAATGAAGTGACTTTATTCTCAGCAATCCCTATTGGAGGTTGCTTGCTGCAGAAAGCCAGGAGAAGGAATTTTCTTGGCACAGGTTTTTCCGTGAAGTGTGTTTCAAAGCCCTCATGTGCAATCGCTCAGGGAAGCCACGCTGGAAGTGCTGACTGGGATGAAAGTGCCGTCCACACTGGGGAAGCGCGGTGGCTCCTCGCTTCCCAAGTCTTGCTGGAGCCTGTTGATGAAAAGGCTGATGCTCAGCTGAACCTGTTTGCCTTAAGGATGACTCTAAATGATTGCAGGAAGGATTCTGCCTTTTTTATCGGCTACGCTCGGGCATTTTATTTGTCTGGGACCACACAGCCCACCCAGGTGATGCTACCTGAGGGGTAGTTGACCTCACTGGCATTGAGTGACCACAGGGAATGTCCTCCAGCTGGTGATGAGGGCTAAAATGGGAAAGTTTTGTAAATTTATAGATTTAGAAATTGGCAACCTCCTCTACCCAGGTATTTTGGGTTCAGAAAGAAGAGCTGCTACTGGGAGAGCTTTTGAGGTGGGGGGTATGGGCTTCCCATGCCCTGTGGTTTTGGGGTGATCTTACCGGGAGGGAGGTGTCCTCTGGTTCAGCTGTAGGTGGGGCTGGCATGTCCCGAGGTCTCTGCTGCCCTGTAATTCTCAGGTCTATGGTATTGCTGATGTGGGGCTTTCTCACGGCTGCTATCGAGAGATCTCTCTGAGTTCTTGCTGCGTCTCCAGGGTCATTAAGAGCTGATGCTTTTTGCCGTAGGGTTTTTTAAGCAAGTGAGTTCAATGTGCTCATGGTGACAGCTCCATGTCCCTGCAGGCAGGACTCTGCTGCCCCGGGCTCACATACGGATAGCGAGGTTTGCCTCACACTTAGTACGCAGGGGGAGAATGGCAAGCCCAGAGTAACTTTTTTGGGTGTTCTGGGTGTTTTTTTTTGCGAAACCCATCCTGACAAATGAAACCAGAACGCCTCTGCCATAAAATCCAACCTCCTGGCAGGTCTTTGAATGTGCAAGATGCAAATGGGCAGCAGATGACAGCAGGCAGAGCTGAAGTTGTTTGTGCATCCTTAATTGAGTAGGTGCTTGATTTAATGGGCTTCTGGTGTGGTTTAAATGAATGTTTGTGTTTCATGAATCCTCTGGGATTTGGGGCGCAGAGAGGGTATATCCCTCACACAGGTTGCCCCGAGGTTTTCCCCTTAAGTATCCAAATGACATTTGCAGCCAGTGCTTAACGTTCCCAAAGTAGCTTGCCTGGGAATAGCCTTTAATACGATCGGGAGGAGCCCTGCTGACAGTTTGATGGCTTAATGGGGCTCGGAAGGATGGCGGGGGAGCCCAGGCAGCAGGGCCCGGAGCTGCTTAGCACAGCAGAGCTGGGATGGGGCTCGGGCTGGTCCTGCCCTCGAACCGTCCTGACGGAGCCTCACCTTGCTCATGTGGGTTTATACGGCTGCACGCTCTGGCCCCTGTGGTTTTCTAACCAGTCACCAGCTTCACCTACATCCCAGCTGGAACGAGATGTCATTTACCAAGGCCACACAGAGTCTGAAAAACTTTTCCTGAGCTTTGAATATAGATACAGGCGGCTGTCACAGCCGGAACAGAGACTAACTCTCAAAATGAAAAATCTTTCCTTCATGGGGCTCAGGTTTGAAAAATGGAAGCAGCGTGTTGGCTCCAATTACTCTGCAGCAGCTCCTAGAAATTTCAATATACCTGATACTCTGGCACACCAGCTTGATGCCAGCCTAACTCAATCATCGTCAGTAGAGTAACTCCTGACTTACCCCACCACAAGCAGAAAATTGAGCTGGGACTGGTCTTGACTCGGGGCGGGGAGGAGAAGCGCTGCTGGGCTGGCTCCCTGGGAGGCACGATGCTCCATGGGGTGCAATGGGGGGTTCACCCCTGGGGGCTGGTGGGAGGCATTGCTCTTACTTCCTGAGGGGCAAGCTGCTCCCTGCAAACAAGGCACGGGGCACAGCTCTGGCCACAGGACAGCCCTAGCCCAGGGGAAGAGAGGTGGCCGGGAAGGTACCGGCTGCATAAGGGGATGTGGTAGGGAAGGAGTGGGAGGTCGGAGACACACACATCCCCAGTCCTCTCCTCCCTCCCACGCTTGGCAATGAAAGACAAATAAAAGACGAGCCCAAGAGGATTATAAGCTAAATTGTAATTGGAGCAATATGGTCCGATTATAAAGTTATGTGCCAACCCACGTTAAATGGCAGCATCTGGTGGAATTACTGGAGATGCCTTGTCGCCTATCAGAAGTGCTGGGTTTTTCCTGGAGGACAAGCCAGGCTGCGGCGGGGCTGTAGAGCCTGTGCCGGAGCCAGGGGGCTCAGATGGAGCAGGGCTGAGGCAGCTGCTGTGTCAAAATCTGTCCAGGCCCCGTGGGAGAGGTTTTGGGGGATACTCTCAAGAAAGCCACCTCCTGTCCCCAGCCAAATTGCTTGTTTCTGTTTATGGGGTCACACTGCATACACCTCCTGAGCAACACGCACACGCATGCACCAACGCGTCTCTGCATGCACAGCTGCACACAGGCACAGCTTGCGTCCTCCCTGCACCCCAAGGTGCTCGGGACAGGGCAGGATTTACTCCACTCAATTGCTTTTAGCTGGTTTACAGCTACCGCTGTGAGCCCTCACTGACCCCCAAAGCCACCACCAGCATTGGAAAACCCCCAGCCCTTTTTCAGAGCTGGCTGAGCAACCCCTTGATATGACTGCTTTCGGCATTGACCTGGGTGGGAAATTGTCTCTGCTGTCACCCCAGCCTTCAGGACTGTCCCTGCTGCTTGTGGACCTGCTGGGGATGCTGGTGCCTCCTTGCTAGCCCACTCCCCAGCCAGCTGGCACCGAAGGAACATGGGAAGTACAAAGCTGGGCTCCCCAACTCTCAGAAATATCCGTGCTGCCCAGCTCAAGACCCCTCATGTCCTGGCGCTACAAGCTGGTCATTCATTACCCTGGCGAAGAGGCTGTTTTGCCCTCCCTGGACCTCTGCCGCACTCAGCACATGGTGCTGGAGCTGCTCCTGAGCCTTTTATCTCCCAGTGCCACGTGCAGCCTATGCATTATTTACCGCGTGCCCTCCCAGCACAGTGCTGCGCGCCGAATTATTCATTTCCCTCATGGGCTTTTTCCATGGCTCTCTAATCAGAGTTTCTTAGTTCTTTATAAACACTAATGAATTTATTTCCCGACGCCCTTATGAGGGAGATGGAGTATTACATCTTCTTTATACACAGCAAGTTCGAGCACGGATTTGGGGACTTCAAAGCCACGTAGGCGCCGCGGGAGGCTGGGAGTGCTGGTTTGCCACGGACCGGTTGTGTTTGGCACCCGGTGTGTTCAGTGGCTGTGAGCACTCAGCCAGCTCTGGGTGTCCCAGCAGGAGGGAGGATGACGCCCACCCCACTGCTGGTGGTCCCTCCTCATTCTCCATCCCAGCAGCACCTTCCTCCCGGGGGACCCTCCTTCCCTCCTGTATTTAGCATTTATTTGAATGCTTGGTTCTGCAAACACAGGGGTACGATACCACCTGTGGTGACTCTGCCATGGGGAAGCCCATCCACCTCGATGCTGCAGAAGAGGGTGCAGCGTTGCATGCTGGCCAGGTCTGTAACAGCTCCCCACATGCCTGTCCAGCTACTGAAACTCCTGGTTTCTGCTGGGAAGTGACTGAGCCTGTTCTCAACGCAGCTCCTGTGTTGATCGGTGAGGGTCACCAGACAGCACACACATGCAGTTTCATAAAACAAGTGTAACCAGATGAGGCATAAAACCACCTCAGCAGCTTCATCCACCACAGTGGGAATTTTTTTCCCCAGGACAAGTCAGGGAGAAACTCCACAGGTTATTTATCTAGGACCTGCTGTCCCCAGCACAGGCATGAAGCTCAGGTCTGTCTGTAGCTGTAACCATGGCCCTGAGCTCACTCGTGGGCACACCAGGAGCTGCCTGGGGTGCAGGAGCATCCCATTCTCACCTGGTCCCTGCTCCTGTTTGCTGCTGCAGCATTCCTTGATAAGCTTCCCTCCCCTCTTCTCCACTTTCTGAATTGCACTGAGGTCCGCAGATGATATTTGCCGCCCCATTGGATCTCTCCTGGGCGCTGTGCCCTGCTGTGCTCCTGGGGCTCCAGCCCCCTTGCCTTCGCCAACCGTTTAGGTTCCCTCGCTGTTCAGGTGGCCTCACACTGTGCTGAGTCAGCAGCTTTTTGCCATGCTCAGCTCTTGTTTGCTTCCCTGTGCGTGTCCCTCTGCTCAGCTCCCTGCTGGACTCCTTTCTTTCAGTTTTCCCTTCCTTCTAAGCCCCAACTGACCTGACCAGGGGTGTGGAGAGAATCAGCATGTACCAGGGCAGGAGGTGTCAGGTCAGCATCAGTTTTAGGTTGGGGAGGATTTATTAACTGAGGTGCAATGCTTGCGAGAGCCGGGAACCAGCTCGGGGCTGGGAGCGCTGAACCCTGCTCAAACACAGCACTGAGCCCCGCTAATGAGCCTGACAGGCAAGGCCGCCCCTGAGCCTAAACTAATTAGTGCTGCCAGGCTGGGGGATGCTGGAGGGAGCTGTGGCCTCCAAGGGGCCGAGCCGGACCGAGGTGCCAGCAGCCGAGACCCTTCTCTGCTGGATGAAGGAACCAGTGCTGCAGCCCTGAGCCAGAGGAAGCCTCCTGAGGAGCAGCAAACACCTATTTCCAGCCTGGTCTCACCAGGAGCACGAACGCACCTCTGCCGCTACGTGTAGGCGTGGGTGCCACCACCACGCACAGGGACAGAATCAGCTCCTCTGCAGGAGCATCCTGCTTGTGGAGGGCAGCTCACCCCTCTTCCCCGTGTGCCTGGGGTGTGAGCCTGCCCAGGAAGGCGGCAGCTGGGCCCCAGGCTGATATTACTGGGCATTTTAGCAGTGCCTGTTGTGGTAGGCCAAGGGGTAATGGTTTTAAAGTAAAAGAGAGTAGATTCAGACTAGGTATATTTTTTCACACTGAGGGTGGTGAAACACTGGCACAGGTTGCCCAGAGAGGTGGTGGAAGCCCCATCCCTGTAAACATTCAAGGCCAGGTTGGATGGGGCTCTGAGCAACTTGATCTGGTTGGAGATGTCCCTGCTCCTTGCAGGGGCGTTGGACTGGATGGGCTTTAAAGGTCCCTTTCAACCCAAACTATTCTGTGATTGTGTACTGAGCCTTCAGTGGGCCAAACAAAAGCAGGTGCATCCAGCAGCGTGTGGAGATCTGGCCATGTGTGTGCCCACTAGCACGATGGATGGAGGAGAGACCTTGCACTGTTCCTCCTCTCCATCCCCCCATCTCCCCATAAAGTGCAAACAAGTGTCCTCCTCCTTCCTGGAACTGTACCTGCCGGTGCCCGGGCTGGGGGTGAGCTGCGGGCCAGCCCACGGCCGTGCTGTCTGGGTGTCACGCTGTGCACAGCTGCTCTGCCAGCAGCGCGCCCGTGATGCTTTGTAGCTCCGGCACCCGCCCTCTCTCTCTCAGCAAAGCTGCCTGCGAGATGCTGCTCTCATTAGAGCAGAGACACCCATACGGACAGCCATGACAAGCAGCAATTATTGCGCTGACAAAATAAAAGTTTTGAGTTGTTTTGCAAATATTTTTGAAGCCCTGATACAGCAGCAGAAGTAGGCGTAATTACATATAAAAATGTATCTCCTTTATAGTCTTCTAATTACCTACTCAGGTAAACCATAATTTGTGGGGAAAAGCTTTAAATCTGCTCATTTCTAATAATAAAAAATGAGGTGGGAGAGTGTTATTTTAATGTAATTAAGAGAAGATACAGCTGGATGGATGGGCTGGAGAGCAGGGATCTCTGCTGTGCTCCAGAGACCTCGGGCTCTGCTCCCTTCTCTGTCACCACCCGCGTCCTTTCTCCTCACTGGGCGAGATGTTAACGCCATGGTGGTAACACATTTGTGTAGCTGGCACCAATACCACTACGTGCCAATGCTCTCTAGTCTTGCCATCAGCCTTTCCGAGCCCAGCCTTGCCAGGACCTGCCCTGTAAAGCCTGGGATATGGGACTCCTTGCTGGGGACCAAGGTGCGCACACCAGTGGTGGCAACTACATTGCTCCAAGCCGAGTCCTGCATTAAATCCAGTTCTGGAGCTCTAGCTCCTGCTGCGCACAGGCAGACACTAACCTGAGACATCTACTCGAGACACCTACCAGAGACACTCATCCTAATTGCTTCCTTCCCCCTCTGCCACTGCAATTTCTGAGCTGCTGTCAGCTAAGGCACCCTTTAAAATAAGTTATTTCCATCCAGTCTGCTGTAATGCATGGCTTTCCAAGAGAGGAATGAGTGCTGAACTTTATTTTTCTCACAATGGCTCCTCAGAGCCCCAGATAAGATCAAAACCTGGCTCTTTTGGGCTGCATGCTCCATAAGCGCGGTCCCGTGTCCCGCAGAGCCTGCGAGCAAAGCCGATGATCCATCTTCTGGGGAGGAGAGCTAAGGCACAAGAGGATAAGGTGGCTTTTCCGGGAGCCTGACCACAGTCTGTGCCAGGGATGCTGCGGGTGCTCGTGGCTGACACGCAGCTCCCTGTGTTCGCCTCTCGCAGGGACCCAGCCAGCAAATGGGGAAAGCCAGGCTGATTTCAGCGGTGCGCGTGCTTTCCCAGAAAGACAGAAGGCCTTGCTGGCTATCTGCACTGCTCCTGTTATCGTGAATGTCAAGCACTTTACAAACAGAGGCATTAAATGTCAGATCCTGTCCCTTACAAGCCCTGCTTGTAAGCTGAATGCTCAGACATACTTGCTGGTCATCGTGTTCCTGCGACAAGTGCCGTCTCTTGTACCGCCGCGTTTTGAGGTGAGACCGCAGAGCACTGCTCTTTTTACCGCTCTGGACCTTCATCCCAATGTCTTCATCCTCCTGCCCTGATATTTGAAAATACTGAGGATCCGTTCTTCACCTGGCCCTCTGCTTTAGGAATGGAAATGTGTGTTTTGGGTGAGGTGTTCAGATGCCACTGACCCTGGTACCTCCCTGCATGTGTCCCTTTAACCGTCAGGGCCAAGCCTTCCCTTGCAGCTGTGTCCAAGCGAGAGCTCCTCTCAAAAGCTCCAGCCCAGGCACTGCTGCTCCTGGGTCTTGTGTGGTGTTGCCCTTGCTTTTCTCTTGGGTAAGTGAGATGGGGTGTGCCTGCATCCCTCTTTCACGTCTTGTGCAAAATAACTTGTGGCTTCTCTCCCTTCCTGTTTTTCTTGGGGTTTTTTTTTTTTTTTTTTTTTTGGTGGGGTTTGGTTTTTTTCCCTATCAATTCTCTGTATTTGCTGTTATTTTGGATAGCAGCACTGCTCAGGCTGGTAGTGGTCTGGTTTGTGCCCTTAGGGGGATAACAAGGCTTCCCCATCCCTCTGTTATTGTTTCCCCTGGGTGCTGTGCTGTCCCTTTCCCACACCTGGCAGTGAGGACAGCCACTGTGGCTGCCAGCTTCCTGGTGGCTTGTCCTTGATGCAAAAGCTTTCCCCTAGGAACGCAGAATGTGCCAGCTCCAAGTGCATGGGTGACATAAAATGTGAAGCTATATTCCATTTCAGGCCTTTGAGATGGGGTTTCTCATTTGCACTGTGGCACTGACACAGTAAAATAACACATAAAACACACATAATAAATTAAAGCAAATACTGCATGCTGGTGCCCAGAAACTTGGAACTTGCTGCATGCTCGGTGCAGGCTAACAAGGTGCATTTTAATAATTACAAATGAACCTGTGGCCAGAAGAGCCTTTACTGAGCACACCTGTAATGAATGCTGATGCTGCCCTCCCCACAGAACGCTGATAATCATGTTTGCTAGTGCATTACAGCTGATTTAGGGGCAAACAATAGCTTCCATCTGAATTTGGTTTACAGCCTATTGACTGTAGCAGGTAGCTTTTTCTATTATTGAAATATTTGTAAATATTTCACCAGGCTTGCAAGCTGCAGTTGTTTTTGTTTTGTGGGGTTTTTTTTTAATTTTGTTATTTATTTATTGTGAATTGACAACACTTGTGTTCACCCTTCATCTAACCCAAAGAGCTTGTGGTTGTTTCCCCCCCTCCATCCTTTGTTAGAATAATTGTTCTTCCCACAGTGACTGCCGCATGGTTTGTAAGCTTATTTCAGGCTCAGCTTTGGGGATTAGTGATAACACTGCCTCTTGTACGAGGGTTCGTATTATTTAAAATTGGAACTAGAACAAAGGTAATTCAATTCCAGTTCCTCGCTGTATGGGTAAAATAGCGTTTACTGATGCTGTCCAGGAAATGCAAGGTACAGGCTGAGTTTCTGCCCTTCTTGAGGCCACTGAAGTGAGCTGGGTATGGCTGGACAGCTTCTGTTCAGCATCAGAGATTGAAGGGGAGACTGGATTTTCCTTGGGTTTCCCCTTCCGTGATGGTTGTTCTTAATGTCCTCTCGGTGCACGCAGAGCTGGTGTCCCTGAGCGTCAGGTCCCTCTGAGGAGGCCTTTTCCTGGCCTGGTTAGAGCAGAGGAGTTTGTAGCAGGGCTGCGTTGTCACCCTGTCCCTCATGGTGGGGAAGGCTGAGAGTGTGAGGAGGCCCCAGGCTGGCAGGGCAGCGGTGCTGGTCTCTCTTGGACCTCTCCCTCCGGATTATGCAATCCCTATCCCTGGCAATTCATGTATTTACTCTTTAGATTTCACTTTGACTTGGGATGTAATGGACAAAGGAAATATGCTCCTTTCATAGAGCTTCTACAGCCATTGAGGTTCTTCCTATAATATTTTTGTCAGCAACATTCAACTCTCTGCTCAGCTCTCTCTCTGCCCCATCTCCAACCCACCCGGGGTGGTGTCAAAGCCCTGCACCCTCTACGCCCCATGTGGTGATGCTGACTTCTCCTTCAGGCTGGGAGATGCCTGGTGTGTCCTTCCTTGTCCACTTCTGGCCCATAACCTGCCCATCATGCTCCTCTCTTACCCCAGCAGCAAAAAGAGCAGAGTGTGGGGTGTGTGTGTGCGGGGGGGTGGTGAGAACCTCCAGATACACAAAAGCTGGAGGAACCACCAGCAGCTGTAACCCTGGCAACTGCGTCTCAGGATTTGAATGTAATTATACCTCGAACGTGATAAACACTCTGAAGGACTCCTTATGTGGAGATCATACTAAACAAGTCTTTGAAATTACCCTCATCAAATATTGATAGAGGGAGAGTTTAAAAAAAAAAAAAAAAAAAGGAAAGAAAAAGGGAAAGAGCGAGAAAAAAGGCGAATTCTTGCTCTTGCCCACGGGCTGCGGGTTAATGGGGACTTGTTGGTTTATCACCAGGGTGCAAGCCCCACCAAGAGCTCCAGCATGCAGCAAAATTAAAAGCAGGGGCGAAGGGATAAGAGAAATAAAACCATCAGGTGAGGCAGCTGTATTGATTGGCATTTTGCTTTACGTTTGGCATACAGGAAAGCGATCCCAATAAACACCATTTATCTTTCCCAGCCAAGGCAGCGAAGGTTTAATTGCTGCAGCGGTGGGGAGTGGGCAGAGGGAAGGGGTATCCATCAGGGTGGAGGGCTGCACTGGTCAGCAGAGCGCTGAGGATGAGGATCTCCTCCCACTTGTGGCTTTGGAGGCTGCAGACAGGGTGTTTTCTGGAGGGAGCACAGGTCTCTGTCCCAGGTGGCTTCCAGCGCCCATGGAGCAGGAGTGCAGGAGGCATCGCTGGGAGTGGTGGTGCTGGCCCAGTGTCACAGCTGTTCCGTGTGGGGATGCTCCGGCACTCATTTCTCCTTGCTGGCGCTCCTCTCTTGCCAGCACCCTCTGTCCTTGGAAGAAGTTCACTGGGGCCCTTCCCTGGCTCTGGTAGCATGCAAAGGGAGGGAGCTGGCCTGCGCCCCACTCCATTTTCACCCTTCTCCTTAAGCCTGCTAGGTGTGAGGGGTGTACTTCTTAAAAATAGTGGCATGAGTTGCATTGGGACTGGCAGTCGTGCTCAGCAGATGACCTGCCATGTGCTTTGAGGAGGTCTGGTGAGCAGAACAGCTTCTTGTCTGTTGAGCGATCTCCCAACAATGTGTGTGACCAGGAACAAAATGGGGGAAGAACTACCCTGCACAGAAAAAGGGAGCAGCTAAAACTTCGTCGGAACAGAGGCTCTGGAGATGTGGAGGAGGAGCAGAGCAGAGGTAAACAGCTCTTCACTCTGCCACCGCAGGCAGCGGGTGTCAGGAGAAAGCAGGCTGGAGAGAGCTAACTTTGCTGAATGGCTGGTTTGCTGCTTTCAGGAGTTCGCATTCAGTGCAGAGAGGAGGCAAACAGCCGAGCACTCCCTTGCTGCAGGTTTGGTGGTTGCGGGTGTGGATTGCTTGACTGTGGCTAACTGCAGCCAGGACTGATAGAGATGCGGGGGATAAAGGCACCTTTGCCCCGTGTGCTGGGGTGGTACGGTGGTGGTGTCCATGCCCTGTGTTGTGTTCACGTGACTGTCGGCTGTATCACTCAGCAAATGCAGAAAAAGAGGCAGCAGCCGATGTCTCAATGGGATCTGTTGGCGGAACAGTGGCTGGCATTGTGGCCAGGTTGACTGGAAATGGGATGCTTCAGCATTTTAGTATGAAGGATGGAGGCATGATGGGGTTACCAGCTTGGTAGAGCTGGTACATCCCTGGTGGCAAAAAACCCCACAACCCACACATCCTAGAGAATCCCTTTTATTTTTTGGCAGGCCTGGCTGAACCTGCATGTAAAACCATCTCAGAATTCTCAGAAGGGACTTGGCAAACATCTCCAGAGCAACAAGAAAACCACTTTTCAGCTCCAGCCACCCAGATCTGCAAAGTCAATCTGATGCCAAGAGATGCTCCAGGATAGATGAAGGTTTTACAGCTGGTAACCAAACAGGAGTGGCACTTGGTTGAGACCCATACTATGTGCCCATCGCTCTGGTGTCCCTACCTCTATGCCATGGCAAATGTGCAACCAGCTCTGTTTGCTGGAAACAGCAGACAATGCTATGCCAAACAAACGCTGGAGCTTTATCAAGCACTGCTGGCTATTTTATGGGCTGCTTACAAACAGCTGGAAACCTCTGCAATGCCAGTGCTGAGTATTAGTTACTGTTGATTTAGCTGGGAGAGGAAATAAGAGGGAATTGCATCTCTAAAGGATTTTGTCTGGGTTGCTGGTACAACGCAGAGGGTGGCTTTGCACTGCAGAAGTCAGCTGTGACTCAGGCTTGGAAAGCAGAAGGTCTGTTAGATGCCTTGGTGCTGGGAGGTGATTGCTGAACAGCATGTAGTGTGTCAGGGAAAGAGCTGCAGGTTGTCTTCTGAACAGTATTTTACAAACAATTTAAAGAAAACTGCACTAAACCTATGGGTACTCCGCCTCCTGCAGAGCTGCTGTCTGAAGTAGTTTTTCAATCCAAGAACAGATTGGGGTGGACTCTGTAGAGTATGTGATGGTGACCGGTTGCTGTTAGCTGGACCGGTGAAGAGGGGTCTGGGCAACATTTTGTCTGAAGCCTTTGAGGAGGGATCCAGATGGAGTCAGCAGCTCTTGCTTATCAGGGGTAAAAATAAAAAAAATCTCTGGCTTCCTTTCCCACTGAAAATTGCCATGAATTCCCCTTTCTGGAGCCTTTGGAAGGGATGAGGGAAGACTCCTTTGGGTTCCTACAGAGCAGCCCTGGAAAATGCTCCTGCCATTGGCAGGAGATGTCAACGGCTGTGCCGATCCCTTTGAAAGGAGAGTTGCTGCAGCATGGAGCTGTGAGAGGTGTGAGTAGGAGGGCAGATGTCAGCGAACATCGCCCAGGGTGTGTGCAAGGAGGAAATATCAGCTGAGGTTTAGAATGATACTCTGACCTTTTGGAAGAGCTGTCTGTGTGAAGTGGCTGGGGTGTGGTGAATCATTCAGCAGAACAGCTGAATGCTTGGGCTGAGCCCGGCAGAGAGCATCCCAGCAGAGGAGCTGCATCTCCCAGAGTTCCTGCTTAGATGTTTCCTTTAAAGGTTAATTCTCCCTGGCAGCATCTGGAAGGAAACCTGGAGTGCTCAGAGGGAATTTGACCCATTACAAAGGGTCTTCATGTTTGGGGGTTTTTTGGTCTTTGTTTTCTAAATGTTAAAATTTGCTCTTACTCATTTCTTAAGGGGGGGAAAAAAACCACAAAACCCTGCAAGCTTGCCTCCCAGCGCAGTGGCACAAAGCAAGCGCCGTTCCTGGAGTCTCTAACGGGGTAGACTGCGCTTCCTCCTGCTCCAAGGTGGCAGAATAAAGAGCTCCTGCAGTCATCTTTTTTTCTGAGAGTTGCATTGTTAAAACCTTCCTTGGGGAAATCCAGGGAGCGTAATTGCTCTGGTCTGACTCTGCCCGCTGAGCCGCTTGAATTAAGTGGGTGTTTTGGCATCCTGAGCAGAGCCTTGTGGGAAGTGACCTTCGCCTTCTGCGCTGCACTCTGCAACCTGCCGCTAATTAGGATGGAGAGAGCCCTCCTTTGTTTTCAAATACTGGTTTACCTCCATCTTCGCTTTCTGCCGGGAGCTGCCTGATGTGACTCGGTGCATAATGAACGGGGCGCAGCAGATGGTATTGCTCCAGCGCCGCGAAACACCGCTTTTAACACCGTGAAGCGGAGCGGGAGGGAGAGGCCGGGCTTTGAGCCGCTTGCTGATCTATTCACAGCAAAGGCTCTCATTAGCCAGCGTCGGAATTAACATCTGAAAGGACACTTTGTCTAAAAAAAAAAAAAAAAAATCATTTCCACAGCTGCTGTCATTCAGTATTTGCAAACTTGGGAGGCCGGGATGAGAAGGTGCTTTAGTGGTGACAATGCAAGGGGCACTGCTGAAGCCCATGGAGATGTGCAAGGTTTGGGGCAGGTGTCAGGCTGGCCCGCAGCCCCTGGAAAGGATGGGCTGTGCCTGCTTTTGGGGCCATTTGCTCGGGTCATCTCTCCTCTGTAATGGCCTGAGAATTGCCTCAGCTTTAGACACTGGCAAAAGGGTGCTGAGGAATTTCTGCCTCTTGGAAAGCCACTTATTTCCAATTAAAAAAAAAAAACCACCAACCCTGTGAAGATGATGAAGTTTTCAAAGGTAAAACTCGGCACCTCCCCTGTAGGAGAAACTGGAATATGGGGCACTTAGAGGGTTTAAGTCAAATTTGCTCTTAAAGAGGATTAGTTAAACTGTTAGATTTCTGTGTGAACGCCCTCATTTAAATGTAATCCGGTTTATCGTCATTTGCTTTGGAAATGAGTTTGGTAAACCCAATTAATGCCACTTCAATTCTGAACGAAAGCAGCCCGTAGAGATTTGCTAATTTGAAGTAATCCACTTTAAATTCACACCTTCAACTACTATGCCCAAACTTTACCTAGGGCTCCTTGTGAGACAGCGGTTAGCCACACCTGGTGACAAGCAAATGTGCCTGTAAGGAATCAGATTTATTTGGGTGTGTGAAAGGCCTCTGCTCACGCTCTAGAAACACTTAGACCCTAATTTTTCTGAGACATCTTGGATCAAGGGAATCTGCCCCAAAAAGCACTGGGCACACGAGTTGGAGATAGGGGCTCCAGACAGATCGGCTCCCAGAAGGATGTCTAGGTGGCACAAAAAACACATCTCCAGGCTGCAGCCTGCTAGCATGCATAGCTTGTGCTGCATGCGTATTATCCGGCGTGAGCTTTCTAGGAATTGCTGCTCAACAAGTAAAGCGCTTGGCAGAGCAGGGTGCGGGCCTGCCTACCTACCACCTCCTCTGCTTGTCACCAGTTTTCCTTGCGTCCCTAGATACCGCCGAGAGATATTGAAGCTTGGATAGAAGCGCCGAGTTGGCAACTTTTAATATTGCTGAAACATAATCAGCTTTTGCTTCTACAGCAATTAGCATGTTATTACCCATAATGTTTTGCATGGCAATTTTGTTGTAAACATTTGTACTAATTCACCATAACCTAATTATTTTTATGACATGTAATTATGAAATATTTTTGGAGGAGGAATGGTTTCATTTTCTATTTATACTATTATTTCCTGGAAGTGTCAGATATTTTTACCATCAGGAAATAGCGTCTCCCCCTCCTTCCCCAATTAGACTTTTCTATTTACTGCCTCAACTTGCCTGGATAGTGCAGTAGCTGGGACCATGTTCTTATGGAGATATGTGATGGATTCCAGGAGAGACTAATTGAGCTGTAATTTGTAGTAGTGTGATACTTAAACAGAGGAACATAACAGGTGGGTTTTTTGCTGCTCAGTGTGTAGATGTGATGAGTCCCAGTCATAGCATCTGCCATAATGCTCCCTTCCTAAGTATTTAAGGAAAGAGTGAAGCGGTAGAAGTCGTTGCTTTAGGACAATGTCTTTCAGGAATACAACCACTCTGAACTCAGAGGCAGGACCTCTTGAGGGAGATGCTGGTGAGTTCTGACATCAGTAAACTACTGCTCAGACCTTGTATCTGGGAGGGCTGGCATCTCTGGACCAGAACAACTAAGAGACTCCTCAGCCTGCCCTGTCTTCCAGCTTGGTGTGACTGTGTCAGTGTGCTAAGAGGATGGGGATGCAAGGTACCCATGGGTGGATGGGGATGCCTGAAGAGAGAGGAGAAACCTCCAGACCCTGGTTCAGGCTCCAAAGAAAGATCCTGAACCTAAGCTACAGAGAGAAATACAAAATGAGTGCCTGGAGCACAGCAGTGACGAGCACAGCGGGATGATTCAAGAGGTAGTTTTGAATCCCTGCAGCCAGGGAAGGAAATATAATTTTTTTTTTTTTTTTTTTTACCCTATCCCTGCCCGTATTCTTGCTTGCTTGGTTACTGCAGTGGGCAGGGAGCTGCTTATCCTGCTTCAAAAGGTTGCATCAGCAATCAAGTGGGTCTGTTGCATGCACTCAGCCAACATTCAATGGCAAGAGGCCTTCCTTAATCTCATTCATGGAGGCACCGTATAGAAAATGTTCAGAATTCAGGCTTAATCTTAACAAGTATGAAACTTGGCAGGCTGAAGGGCTTGTATATCTTGCCTGATCTCCAGTCTGGAGAGGTCTCAAAACGGAGCCATGTGTAGCACATTGACATCCTAGAAGAATTTCTAAAAAAAAAAAAAGGCATTTTTATGACTGTATGTCATATAAATGAGATTTATTTCAATGCCTGTCATGATAGTTGAAGCAGTAACAAATTCAGTAATTGCTAGCTCTACAGTTGCATAAGCTCTGAATGTTTAAGCTACATCTATACAGCAACTTTTAGGTACTATAGTCAATCCTTTGCCCATTTTTATATCTCCTGGTTGGTGTACGTGTAGCTGTACAGTGTGTTAGCCATGTTGAGCATGGTGAGTGTTGCACGCAGGCTGCTGTCTCAGATGATGTCTAAAATTATCTGTTAATCGTGTCTTACTGATGATGATTGTGGGAACTGGGTAAAAAAAACTGAGGAAAAACTTGCTGGCTTTTAAAAATCATTCTCAATGCTGGATATTAGTGCGAAGTCACACTTCCAGAAAGCCTACATGTAATCAGAGGTGCAGATCTGAAATGATATGGTGATTTTTGTGACTGCAAGACCTGAGAATTGAAGTGGGCTGTTATGTGAGGAATTTCAGCAGCTCTCTGCCCTCCCTGAATACCAACAGCCTCCCCCAAATTCCCTCAGAAGTGACTTGTCCAACAGCCCCTCTTAAATGAGGTTGCTTTGTTCATTGGGTTATTCATTGCCTGTGAGAGAAGAGGTGACTTGCAAAGTTCTTTCATCTCTAAAATCCAGTGTTATCCTTGATCTTTCTACAGAAGTAATCCACTGAGATTGTGTAAAGACTATCTTATGAAATACCTTGAATATGAAGTGAACTCTGCACTGAGTTGTGATCCAGTTGATACTGCTACTGAGGCTTCACTTAGCAGAAGTTTAATAATTTGTGCCCAACTATCATTGTGTTTGTTTTTTTTTTTCTCCCAGGGATTATGCATTAACAAAGTATACTGTATATCAGCAAACAGTTAAATGTGTCAAAACTTAATATCATGTTTGCTGCCTATCAACTGAACTCTCTTAAAGGTACCACCATTAAGCATTCTTGCCAGGGATTTTGGGAACAAATCAAGGATATCTAGAAGGTCCCAAGTTGCTGGCAGTCATTTCCCCATCACACCAGCAACATTGGGGGATCACTTCTGTGTGTGATGAGTTTTCTGCACGCGGTCTGTAAGCAGTTAGCAGGACAAGTGCAGTTGCAATTGATGAAAAGGAGTCACTCCTGCTGTTTTAATACGTATGGGGGAATTGCATGGTGCAACTGGGTGGGAGCAAACAGAAGGACATTTTTGAATTTCCAAGGTATCTGGTAAATATCAGATTATGTGGCTTAATCTAATACTATGGAGGTCAGGAAATTGGAAATGGCAGTTCATTGCAATGGAGAAGTTTCCTAGCTTATGACTGGAAATAACACAGTCAAGGGGTCGCTGATATACTTTGATACTCTAGGAGATAACTATCAAGGTGTGTCACTGCTTTGTTTTTCACAGGAATGGATAAAATTAAAAAAAAAAAGACAGAGACAAGGGGTACTGCTTCTATATCAAGAATCTTATGAAAAATTGATCCCTTATCACTGCTGGAGGTCTTATGAGGACCAAGTTAACTGTAGGACCACACAAGCCAGATGGTATTTGTGAGAGCAGCCAGATTAGTATCATCTGCTCATAAAAGCATCCCCAAATATTCCACCTACTTTAGCTTTGCTGGCAGAGCATGTTCACCTCTGCCTCCGATGTAACCTGCTGTGCTGCAGGCTTTATATATGTTAAAACAATACTTTATTAACATTATGTGCCTCGGCAGTGCTGGGGTGAGATGGGCAGCCTGCAACAGGCGACCTTCTTGAAGCACTTGTCTTAGGATGCTTGTCAAAACAGACTTAAAATGACTTTTAAAGGCCATGGAAGTGTCAGAGGGTTAGTCCACGGGATACCCATCTGTGTCAGCATGGCAGTGAAGGAAACCACGTGCAGAGCCGATGGGTATCTGAACACCCCAAAGCTAAATGTATGTGATTTCACACCAGCCATGAATTTCTTTTATTTGCTGTGATTACACCTGCAATGTTGGGCTTTGTAGCGCCAGGATATTGAGGGAGCATTGCGGGAGCCGACAGATGGGCTCGTATGTGTACAGGAAGGTGGCTGAGACATAAGTGTTCAAAATTTATGGTGGCCATAAAGGCCCGTGAAAATGATTGATTCTGCTCATTGCTCACACAGATAATGACAGGTTTTTAGAATAAAACAGTAACTGATAGCCTCTCAGCTGGGAATTAAATTTCTCCTTCCATGATATCATCATGATGTCATACTTTATTGCCTATAATTTTAAAATCTATCTGGGTCCATGGCTGTTGTCACTGTGCTGGGGTTCATGTGTGTGACATCACATGCAATGTCAGCTCTGGTCTCTGATGACACTGGTCTTCTAATTGTGATTTAAAGTGCTTTCCTGCCCTGATGGGGGAAGTTACGGCTTTCTCGGGGCATAGCATGTTCTGCGCCAGCTGCTGCTGAGGAGGGAGCGTGATTTGGAAGGGTCTTTGGAGTGCAGCGAGTGCACTTCTCAGATGCTGTGTATTCAGAAAAATATGAGTTTTGGGGTCTGGAGGTCACCATCAGGGTAAGAATGATTGTTAGGGGATGAAAGGGTGAGTGATGCCTGTAATTCTTGCATCCTTTGCCTCTTCTCTCCCAGATGAATATTGAACAGATGTTCTATAAGAACAAATAGGAAGGAGAGGAAATACGGGCAAAGGCATGACAAGGTTCCTTGGTGGGTCTTAATGGTTCTCATTGGAACATATCTTCTGCTCAGACGAGGAATATGTGAATAAAAAAGACCCCGGGTGATAAGTGATGTACCTGTTAATTCTAATAAGGTATTTTTCCCTCCTGTTCTAGGGACGTGTGTCTTGCCTCTTCCAAGAAAGGATGGGGAAAGAGAAGACCCCTGGCTCTTGGACCTAAGAAAAGGTGCTTTCAGGGGCAGGTGGAACACAGGCAGCAAAGCCAGGCCTGGGCATAGGCTGCTCGGATTTAGTGAATGATTCAGGTTGGTTTGCGGTTACCATGGTGATAAGCGTGGTTTTTGACCATGATGGATGGATGGACGGGGTTACAGGAGGTGGCTGCAACTCTGATTTCCCATGGACTGTACCTCATGGGAGAGCACACCAGACCCTGCTGTGGTCTGACCACGGCGAGATGGTGGAGAGCCCGGAGCAGGTGCTCTGCCAATACACTCCAGCTCTTCTTGTTTTGGAGGGGGAAGGCTCCTGGAACAGGTCTCTTGCTTGACTCCTAGCATCACCATGCCTTTCGTGTTTTCTTACCAAATGCCTGACAGAACACAGAAGTCCTCTTCAGCCCTTTGGACTTCTATCTGTAAACTCCTGTGCTGGTTATTTTTAAGTGGAGGAATTATTTTGAGACTTCTGCTATGTCCCATCTTCCCTTCAGCCTCCTCCCCAGCAGCTGGCTGGACTGTATGTGGATTCCCTTGAACAGAAGCATAGGTACAGGAGCAAAGTCTATCTTCCTTTTTTTTTTTTTTTTTTCCTTCCCCAAAGCCCGTAGCAGATTGCAGCATTTTCTGTCAGCTCATTGATTATGAGGACATTAACTTCTGAGACTAACAAACACTGGAAATACCAAGATTGCTTCTCAGATGTTATAAATAACATATTGGGTAGTTCTGAATTGGTAGAGATGGCTCAAAAGCTGCCAAGTTCACCTGGTAATATCTGGAGCTCCTCTGTGATGGGGTTCAGAGCAATGTTAATGGAAGAGCCAGTGCTTCACTGGTCAATGCAACTCGTGCAGTATGGAAGCAGTAAAGAGCAGCAGTGACACTAACTTTTTTTTTTTTTAAAGTGCCCACGTGGCACAGCTGGCTACTTGCTCAGTGCAACAGCACCAGAGAGGAAATTCCTTCACAGTGCTCACAGGTGATCAACTTACACATTGAGGCATGAAGTTTGATTACCCTTGTAACATTTTATTAGCTTGCATAGCTGCAAATGTTATTAATGCTCATAAAATTATCCAGTCCCTTAAAATGTCTGTTCAACTGGTGTGTGTCTCTGTGACTTCCTGTGGTAGTGGATTCCAGAAGTGACTGTGCTGGGTCAAGTCATATTTTTCTTTTATTTCTCTCAAATCTACAGCCTTTCTGCTTCATCAAGTACCCCCTGTTTTGCTTTTAAATTAAGGGGCAGGCTAATATGAAGCAGCAACCTGGTTTTGATTGCAAACTTTACTCTTTCATGGTTTTAATTTTTTAATATACATGTGTATATAATGTATTTGTAAGCAATGTATGTTGATGCATACGTATACATGCAAGTGTGTACATCTATATATGTATACACATGTATTTACTCTGTCAAGCATCTTGTTGGGTGATTTAGGTTCCAGTGGCTTGCTGCAGGGATCACCATCCCCCTCTGTGTGCCTGTGAGGGATGCGCTGGGAGGCAGAGTAATAACAGGGAAGAAAAATATTGCTCTGAGCCGTGTGTCAGCAGACTTCAGACACAATGGGGCCCGTGTTTCCAGACAAGCCTTTTTAGCTAATTAGCTTAGTAAAAAAATCTATTTCTCTTCTTAAATTCCCTGCCATCCATCTACCTAATAGAGTCAAGCAGCTATATATTGTGTGTGGGGTATGCAATGCATCATCTATCTCCAGTATTTATCTCATTGCTCCCAGCCTTGTTTCTCCATCTCTCTGTCCACAGGGGCTGCCAGGTTGCCCGTTCTAGCTGCTTCCTTCTGGCAGTGATGGTAATACCAAAGTGCTGGAGATCTGTTCTGCTTCTAGGTTTCCCTGTGTCCCACAGCAGCTCAGCAACACCCATGTCCTTGCTTGCCCACTTGCAACAAAGATCCAGAAAGCAGAGGCTCCTGCAACTGTGTGATCTGGGGGACCATCTCACCTTGCTTTGTGCAATCTGTGTAGGGTCTGAGCTGGCCTCCACCATCACCTGTGGAGCTGGGATGGGTGAGGGATGGGGCTTTGGGGAAATCTGTGAGCATTCAGCTTCAGCATAACTCAGGCAGGAGGATGCGACCCCTGAATTTTGGTTGTGTGGACAGCCACTTGTAATCGAGTGGGAACATCTCTTCTGGAAAGACATTCAAATCCCATGGACCCATATGACAATGATTTTCACCTAAGATCTGTTTTTGGACGTTTCAAGCTCCAGCCTCCAGCTGCTGGATTGCATTTAACAACATTAAAGAGCCACTGATATCAGAAGTTGTTTCGTGTAGGAATGCATGGACCAGAGTAAAGCTGCTGCTTAACCACCTTCTTAGGAAACTAAATTGACTGAGCTCCTTAAGGTTCTCACCTTAAGGCTGTTTTTTCACACCCTAAATTATTATTGTAGCTATTATCAGAACTCTGTTTCTGATGCTTTTTTTTTGTAAGTATGAGCGCAAAAGCTGGACACAACGTTCTTGCTAGCAGCAGAGAGCAATGTGAAATACAACTCCCTTTCTACTCCACTAGGCAGAGAAAGTGTGGTTAGCCTCAGCTCCCGCCTGGAAGCTTGTGTTTAGTCAGATGTTGACCCTGACCTCTGCTTGCTGCCCCAAATGGGGCTTGCTAAACCCTCCTCTACATCCCAGTGAAGTGCCTTGCACTTGGAGACAATGTTGCGTGCATGTGGGTTGTCAAGCACTTGGGGATGACAAACGCTTGTTAAATGGTGAGCTGGTTGCTTGTTTCCTGGGCTCAGGTTTTGTTTGCAGCTCTCTAGATGTTTGAGTAGCGTGGAGTCAGCTTCTCTGGCTGGAGGAGAGGTGCTGCTGCATTGAGTGGGTGTTTGTCTTGAATATTTTTTTAAATCTGTTTACAACCTCACATTTGTTTGCATGAAATTGTTGAACCCCCATTAGTTTACCAAGAAAATGTATTTCTATGGATTGGTGACCTGTCCTTGTCTAAAGCTACTGTGCTATTATCCTTCGTGCTTCCCACAAATGCTTTCAGTAATTTTCCAACGCGTTGCTGAAAACTCTTGAATGTTAACAGTGAGCTTCTGTGATCCGTCCCCTTGCTCGTATATCTTCTTACTGTGTCGCTTGTTTTAATAACATAAATTAAAAGTGTTGGGTAATGATTTCTAAAACTGTTTAAAAACAGAACAAAAACCCAAGAAAATTCTGGAACAGAATGTCTTTGTTGGCGAGAGTTAAGGTTTGTAAATATTTATTCTTCACGAGCAAAAAATATCAGGCTGTTGTGATAGAAAAATCAGGCAATTCAGATTTAAAGTGACAGCCTCCACGTACGAATGGTGGGCCTGCAGAAATGTCAGTAGGTCAGAACCAACTGTTGCATTGGCATGCAAGCTCCTCTGTTGTTGAAATTCTTAAAAGTACTTCCTACCCCTTGCTGTAGTTTAAAAGTTGGACACAAGTGCATTTGTGTTGTGCTCCTCATGGTGTATCATCTTGCTGGTGCTTAAGCTGTACTGGAGCCAGCTGTGCTCCCAGAGCCTGCCTTGCAGCGACACGTCCTCTGTTCACCCTGGTGCCTCCTCGTGTGGACCAGAGATGCTCCACCTTCCACAACCTGTCCAGTGGAAGCAGCACCTCATTTCTTGTCCATTAAAAATAAAAAAGCTTCAGAATCTGTATTATCTTAATTGAACACCTTTGCCATAGATACTCTGCAGTGTGCTTGGTGGTGAAACATGGATGAGAGAAGCTCAATAAAACAGCATTGTTGGGCAGCATATATTTACCAACTGACTGACCTCTGCTCATTAGTGTAGGTTCATTGCTTGGCCCCCAAAATGTGGTGGTAGCTCTCTGCTATGGCTTGCTGCAGCGCACGTGAGTGTCTACCAGCAGCTTCTGGGAGATAATTCTGTGCTGTGTGGATGTGAGGGGCAGACCTTGAAAATGTTTTTCTGAAAGGAAAACAGTATTCTGTAGCAACCGCTTCTGACTGGCCTTTGGAGTGTTTTATAAGCAGTGTAAGGCACAGAGGATGCTGTGCCAAGCCAGACTTGCTTAAATTGCTTTTTGCTCAGACGCAATGTGAAGCACCACCATGCAGCTCTGCTTTCCCACTTGCTCTTGGCTCTGCTTCTCTGGCGGCATTTTGAAGCTGTGTGGAACAGTGATCCCAAAACGCCTTCCCTGGCTCCTGTGGAGGGTCAAAGCCCTTAACGAGGATTGCTGAATGACCAGGGCTGGGGTGCTCTAAACCTCAGTGTCACTCCCTGGATGCAGATGACTGGCATTAAGGGTTAGATTTCCCCACTACACCCTCGGGAAGTGGCGTGAGGGAAGGTGCGTTGGCTGCCTGGAAAGTCTGCAGGGCACTTAGTTCTCAGGGAGCTTTGCTTTCCTGCAAAGGAGGGAGGCTACTACGGCATTCTTGTGTTTTGAAAGTCAGGGTTGAAAGCTGGGAGTTGGGCGTAGGAAGTTTTTCCTAAAATAAATTAAATAAAATAAAAGTATGGGAAAGGAACTGAAGACAAGACAAGTCAGCCTTTGTTCTGCTTTGTATTCTCACCTAGGAATATTCAGTTCTGCTCTGCATGAATCTCTGGTTTACTGTGCAGCCTTGGTGCTCAGACACCAAATTCTCAAAGGAAGCATGTGTGAAGATATTAATGGAGGTCACTTCACCCTGAATCTTTGGGGCACCATTCACTTTTTGTGAGCAATAATTCATTACTGCTGGGGTACCTTGATTTCCCCATCCTAGCAGGCGTGCTGCATTTGGACAGAAGGAAGGAGGGCTGGGAGCTGAACCAAGCAATGGCTTCTGTGACCAGAGCAGCTGTGATGAAACGGCTCCATCAAGGAGTTGGGAAAATGACAGCTGCAAGGAGCCGGGCGTCTCCTTTAGCTGCAACCTTCCTGATCCCGAGCGAAAGGTCGTGGGCCGTAGCAGATCAAAAAGATCCTTTCAAAAATAAGATCCTCTCTGAATCTGGCAGCTGAGAATTAGGCGAGGGGCTGGCAGAGAGTTTGGTGCAGGTTTTGGCCTGTGGTATGTGATGGGCATGAGCAAGCTGCATCGCTGCCTCTCTGCTGTTCTTCAGAGTTGCTGTGCTTGGCAGGAATTAATGGATCTGGAAAAGGATGCTGTGGTTGAAGCAGCGGGGTCAGGTAGTGACAGGCTGGGAGGTGACTGCGTTTGCTCTGCCAGCTGTGTGACTGTCCGGCCTGCTGCCGGCACCCTGCAATTAGAGTTGTGCAGAGCAGATCCCTGTGCTTCAAGCTGTGACGCTTCTCATTTTCAGGCCCCGCTGTTGAGTCCTGTGGGTGTGCTCCACCTTATGAAAATGGCCATCTAATGTGCCCCAGATGATGAAACTGAAACTGTAGTGCTGGTGAGTACGTGCTTCACCAGGGCTGCTCCATCTCCCCTGCCCCGGTGCCAGGCTTGTACTGTGGCTTTCTTTGCTTCTCTGACTTTTGCAGGATTGAGGAGAGCAGGGAATTTCTATCTTCTCCCGTGCAGTTAATTAGGAAGCATTCCAGTTTGTGCGGTTTGGTGGGGAATGTATCCAGGCTGTTCAGTGATGCTAGCGGAGAACAGACCTTGCGGAGAAAGCAGGAGTTCCTAACTAATTTAGGATAAGCTCAAATTCACCAGCATTTAAGTCTCAAGATTGCAGCCCCTACTGCAATCATTGGCAATAGTGAATGGAAAAAAAAAAAGTATATTCATAGTGTATTCATCTAAGAGCAGAGAGGTTGGTCTCTCCTGGGATAGCTGGCTGTGCGTTAGGTCAAGGAATTGGAGCAGGACTTGGCTGATAAGGGACACGGAGTTCAGGGGGGAAACAAATTGCTGAGCAACTCCAAGTGGTCTTCACACAACAGGTCAACAGCAATTCTTGCTGGTAGCTGTTAGCTAAACAAACTAGTGGGGTATACCCGACAGCAAACTGCATTAAATGGCCTTCGGGATTAGGTGAGCTCTGTAATGGGACTGGGCTGTGTCATGGAGAAGCTCCTACACTCAGGAAAGTACCTCCAACCTGAGCGTGCAGGGAGGGGAGCAGGTGTAGCATGCTCTGTACTCTGCATTTTCTCACCAGCAGCTGCTGGGGCTTCATGAATGGGAAAGTGCGTCAGGCTGGGCAGGATAACCTATTTATGTGTGATTGACACTGGGAAAACACTGGTGAACCTTTGCGGTAGGGTGGCAGCTCATTGGGATTCAGGGCTCAGTTGCTATTCATCCTCTGAAAATGCACCACCTGGCAGCATCGTTTACCTCGACCCTGGGTGACAGAAAGAGACAGCCACCAGCTCTCAGTCACCACTGGGGGCATGTCACTGGAAATGCCAAACTGGGATGAAGGAGCATGGGGCAGGGAGAGGGGCATCGCCTGGGAAGTGCATGAAAGAAACGTCTCACTCGGATGAGCTCAGGGAAAGCTGAAAGAGCAGCTGCTGTCTCATACATACTGTTCTCCATCCTCTTCTGGATAGGCAAGCAAGACACCTCTGCCTGCCACAGCAGTGTGGATGCGCTGCCTTGGGGCCAGAAGGCTTGGACATGGAGTGGCGTGGGGAGGGGCAGCCTGCAAGCTGGACCATTTGGGACAGAAATGCCTTGCTGAGCCAGAGCAGTGGTTCATCTAACCCAGCTCCCTGCCTCCATCAGCAGCAGCAGGTGCTCTATGGGTGGGTCTGGCCCCTCTTGCTGCCTGTTCCCCTTGTGCCCAGCATCTGCAGTCATGGGAAGAGGGGTATTAGAAGGATCTCTCTGCCTTGTCCCTGTAATCTCTGGGTGTGTTTGTTTGTTTAGGTTTGGTGGTTTGTTTTTTGTCCGCCCCCCCCCCCCTTATCTATAGGCCATGAATCTATCTAATCCTATTTTGCTGCCTGGTGGCCCTGTGTTTTGATGCTGGTTTACTATCACCTGTAGCCCAGCTCAGTAGGTTGTTGTTGTACCATCATAACCACAAAGGGTTGAAGAGCCTATCTCTTCCAGCCTTCCCCAGTGAAGGAGACTGGGTGTTGCAGGGTGGTTGTTAGCATTGCAGCATTACCTGCATCTTCACAGCAAGACTTGAACTTCAGCTGAAGCTTGTTTTGCCATAACCTGTGAGCTGGAGGGAGCTGCTCTGTGTGGTGCTCTACCATGCTGCTGTGTGTGAGAAGTGGCTGCATGAACATCATCTCTCTGTCCTGCTCTGTTCCCATCTCTTGGCATGCTTAAACTTGGCTTAGGTAAGAGCTCCTGGAAGTAAGATGCTGTGTAGTGAGGGTAAGTGTTCTTGCTGACCTGACTTATGATCTTTGCTCCTGCCTTTATTAGGGTCACCCCCTGACTCCTGGTGTCTTGCTGCCACCCAGGGCTCAGTGGGCTGTTCTGATACCATAGCTGTTCCAAGCTGGAGCTCCAGGAACAGGGATGAAAGATGGTGTCAGCCAGTGGGCTGTTGTTAATCTGTGTAGACTTGATAGGTAAGCTCTGAGTGGATTGCTCTTCTCTAGGGAGGCACTCGTTCACAGTCATTAACCTTCATTTGGTTTGGTTTATTTACTCGGGTAGCAAATTAGGTCAAATTGAGTGGCTCACGTTAAAGTGAGCAATGGCCACTTGAATCTGGGGTGACCATGTCCACACAGAGGTTAATGCAGTTTAACCCAATCGCTTTAATCTACCCTTGCTGTGCAGAGGATGGATTTCCATCGCCATCCCTGCACAGCTCTGTCCCTCGGTGGGGCAGAGGAGGAGCAGCCTGCTCCCAGCGCGCCGTGCTCGGAGAGGGGAGCCTGGCTGCCTCAGCATCCCAGCACAGTCTCTCTCTTAGCCCAGCTGCCCCTTGCGTGGTAAGCCTGGTTCTTGGCCGTGTGAGTATCTGTGTGTATGCTGACTTGGGATTCTAGCTGAAATGAAATGAGTAACGCTAATTGCTGTAGTTAGACTCCTTTTAGTCTCTGTGTATTTTTTACAGCTCTTACCATGCACAGGACAGGAGAACAAGGTTTCCCAAGAGGGGCAGAGTTAGTGAAGCAATAAGTCTCCTGATTATTGGCAGTTGCTGGAGGGTTGTACTAACACTGTAACTTTGTCAATCTTTGGCTGAGTAATAATAAATGATAAAAAAAACCAAACCAAAACAAAAAAAAAAAACCAAAAACAAAACCAACCCCAGAAGATGCTCCTCTGGGACCGGGAAATGGTCCAGCCACAGCACCTCTGACCCTGGCCCATTTGTTACAGCTAAAGCAGAGTTTTGTCTGGATTGTTCTCTTGCTTGGGGATGGCTGGAGTTTTTGTCTAGTTACTGGTCGTCTTCTGCACTATCAACTGTGCATAAGACCTTTGCAGCTTGCCAGGGCTCCCTCTGTCTATAAATCCTTCCTAAAGGAAGACATCCATCATCTATCAGCGCTCCTTGTTGACTGGTGAGGTCCCGGAAGACTGGAGGATTGCCAGTGTGACTCCCATTTACAAGAAAGGTTGTAAGGAGGATCCGGGGAACTACAGGCCTGTTAGCCTGACCTCGGTTACAGGGAAGGTTATGGAACAGATAGTCTTGAGGGAGA
>JAAGAY010143693.1:0-73953 GCA_011801015.1 Ardeotis arabs | reverse complement strand
TTTGGATGTTGTGTTGAGGGATATGATTTAGCTGAGAAGTATTGGTGATGGTTGGACTGGATGATCTTTTAGGTCTTTTCCAATCTTGATAATTCTGTGATTCTGTGATTTAGGATCCTCTGTCTCTTCCTAAAGCTGCAGCAAACAAAGTCTCAGTATCAAAATGCTGGACAAAGCAAATGCTTTCCGTGGCCGAAAGCCTCCCCAGGCAGTAGGACTTCATCTGCAAGCATTGTCTTGAAATGGCAAGTGACCACCCTTACTACTCTTATCATTTGATGCTGTTCAAAACCCTGTTGCCCCTTTGCAATGCCAGGCTGATCAGCAGTAAGTTTGCCATGAGATCAATCTGATGCACTGGCCTCTGTCAGTAACTATCCCAGTGCTTAACATTGCTGGTGGGACTCTAATTGTGCTGAGCCTTCAGGAGGAAAGGCTGCCTTGCAGGCTGGGAGGAGTTTGCACTCTGATTTCTCAGAAGCTGAAGCTGGCACTGTGCCTTCGAGGCAATTTGGCCACCCTGAGCTGAGCCCAGCCTGGATAGACGCTGCGCAGCTCTGGTCCAGCCCTGGGGAAGGCTCCGGATAGCGGGAGCTGGTCTGGGTGGCTGGGATGGCTTTTGTCCTTGAAGCTCATCACTTCTGTGAGGAAAGGTGACTGCAGCCCTATGAGCAGGAGGGAAGGAAAGCAAAGGGGAGGAAACTAGTGTTGCTGTGGGGTGGCCAAGATCAGCGGGAAATCACAGTTGCCCTCCAAATCTGCAAAGCACGAACTTCCCTGAAAGTGAACGCTTAACGTGAAGGGAACGAGGAGACCGATAATAGGCATTACCCTAATGAATAAACAAATGTTTTAAGACGGACTCCTCATGCAACGTGTTATTTTTAACTCACAGCAATTTGCATGCTAGTCAATTTGCATACATTAAATACATCTCCCCTTCTGCATTGAGCTCCCCCTCCCCTTCAGTATAGCGTCTCATTATAGTGCTGCTGGGACCGAGGAGCTGGTGGCCCTGGAGGGGATATTAATTTGCCCAGCACATGCTGTGTAGGTTTTTATCACTCGCCGCACATTGGACCTGGTGTCTTTGAAGTCGCTAGTGCCTCGAAGGGCCTTCTGCTTGAGGTAGCTGAAATGGAAAAGAAAGAAAGGAGGCAGCTGCCTGGAGGAGAAATGCATGGGGAAGAAAGGAGATTGTTCAGCTTGTGTTAATTCAACAAGGAAGAAAATGAACAATGCGGAAACCTCTCCCCTATCCCGGAGAGACTGGGCATCTTAGGTGGGTTGGGTGTTTGTTTTGCTGCTTGTTTGAGCTGAAATATGTCATCTTCCTGGGAACCACAAAGATGCTGGTGAGGAGGAATGGGCCAGTGAGAGTCTAAAGAGGAGATCATGGGGTGGAGGAACCGCTGGGCTCTGCAGTGCATCCTGGCTTTGGGGTGGGGGCTGACTGGCTGGCATGTGCTTGAAGGCGCATGTGGAGGTTTGTCTACACACAAACCTGGTGGTGGGACACCTTGCTTTTTTTAGCCTGTGCAGCTCCGCATGGGGACTTGAGAGGTGGCAGGTCTCTGCTGTGGGAGCTGCTGCCACTCTGTGCCTCAGTTTCCCCATGTAGCAGATAGGATGAAAGATGCTAACTGCTCCTAGAGAGATTTGGGATCTGCTCAGAGCATGTGCTGATGGAGAGGTTCTCCACGACCTGGATGTCGGTGTAAGGGATGTCTTGGTGAAAACATAAAGAGGCGTTGTGACATCCCTCTGTCTTGATAGACAGAGAACTCATTTTGCAGCCGTGAGATGAACTCGCAGGCTTTCAAAATGCTGCTGATGCTGTGGAAAAAGCTTTTTTGCTGTCTTACAGTGTAGCCCGGGGGGGTTTTCACAGTTCCAAGTACTGACCAAAAACCCTGGAAATGTTTTGGGGAAGGAATGAAAAAGAAAATGTCTTTGAATTGGTTCAGCATTTTTCAACTAGTTCTGCTTGCAATCAAGAATATTGTACTGAGCTCAAGTGTTTCTTTGAAAGAGCCTTAAAAAAATAATCAGCTGGGGAAATGAACAGAGGAAGTGACCCAAGTCTAATCCAGATAGACTGTAGAAGATGTATCTTCACCAAGTAACAAGGTCCCTTCACTTTTCCTATGTAATGCTAGTCTTAGCCAAAACTCCTGCAATGTGGCAATTCAGGAATAAATGTCAGCAGCTCCTTCATGCCAAGAATATTTGGATGTCAGCAGAAAGAAGAAATCTCTGATAAACTGATGCAAATAGGATGCTGGAATCAGGGGTGAGATCAGCTCTGAGTAGCTCTGATCTCATACGATTTCCATGGTTTGACGGTACCAAACCACCGCGGAGCAAAGGGTCTTGGGGAGCAAAGGGGCAACCTACCCTATCCTCCTCCAGAAACCTTTCATGTTGTGCTCCACAAAAATACTAGCAAAGGGGCATGAAGAGCAAGGCATTTGGTTTTTTTTGAGAGGATGTGAAAAATCCATACCCTGATGAAGCAGGCTGTGTGAGGTTTGAGCACAAAAGAAGAGAGCTCCTGCCCCTCTGAGCGCATGGCAGTGTAGCAGGCAGGCAGGGATGGTGGAAAAGGTGTGTAAGGGTGAAATATCTCACCCCAGGTAGTGATCGTGGCTGGGTAGGAATAGAAAAAATCATTATACTTGTTGGAGGCTTTTCAAGTCTACTCTAGCTGGAGACTGTGAGCCCACTGCAGCTCATTTCTAGGCCCTTTGGATCAGAGGCAGGTGTTGAACTGAAGGAGAGGTGCCTGTAAAAAGGCTGATCTTTGCCTGGAGTCATGCAAAGCAGCTGCTCCCAAACCCGGCCACACGCCGGCAGGCTGTGATGGAGAGGGCTGTACTGTTTGCACTGATTTCGGGTTGGAGAGGCTTGGTTGGAGATGCTCTACTGGTGTGTTGTGATGGACTCTGGGTCACCTCCTCAGTCCCAGATGTGTCCCGCTGCATGTCGAGCAGTGCCTTGGATGCATTTGCAGGGGAGAGTCCATCTCTGACCTTCGAGACATCCTGAGCTCACCTCCTTTGGTTAGAGCCAGTTGAGCCTGCCCTCTTCTGAGCACTGCTTTTCAGAGGGAAAATCGTGAAATGCGTCCTTCGGAGGCCGCCCTGCCGTACAGGATATCGTAAGAGCTGCCGAGTGAAGTATCTGGCCCTGCTCCCTCCTGGCTGGCCCCACTGGTGGGATTGTTTCCACGGCAAGAGAACAATACCTCTCCTTCCATCCAAGAAACATTTATTACATGATACGTTTCAGATGTCTCTTTGGGGAGGAGGGGGAAAGCGAAGGAGAAATAGATCTTTTTTTTTTTTTTTTTTTTTACAGCAGCATGGCATGTTCCATTCCGTAATGGATTAATTATCCCCGCGCTGGCGGGGCGAGGGGGGGACATTCAGAGCAAGCGCCAGGGTTGCCTTCCAAGTGGAGCAGATGTGGATATTCCTAGCCTCCTCTCTGCAAAATAAAAGGGGAAATTAATTAATTGGGAAGTTTTTGCATTCATTATAATTCCTTCTCTCTCCTGCTTTTCTTTTTCCCGTCTGATTGTATGAAATGCAGAGGAAGGTAAGGAGTTTAGGAGCCTATTGTGCTGCTCTTTCCTCAGCCCTTGTCAATCTCCCTGCTTGCTTTCGTACCTCTGCCTCCTTTTCTCTCCTTTTAAAGCCCTCAGAGGTCAGAAGCATTTCCTGGTTTTCCTTTGCATGCCCTGAAGGAAATGGTCTGGGCTAGATTATCTGCCAGTATAAATCGGCACTGATGTACAGACTTCGCCAGCTAAGTATTTCACCACTCTTCTGGAAGCTCCCTTCCATCCATCAGATGATCTAGAGAGGAGAACTGTCCCTCTGGGCCTCCTCCTCTTCAGCTGGGGAGGAAGGCATGGGATTAACACTGACAACTGCAAACACTACCCAGATAGAATACAGAGGCTCCAAAGCCCATGAGGAAAATGCTGTTACGATGCCATTTCCTTGTTCTTTCTCGTTTTTTATTTCCACCTAGCCAAGCTGCAACTCAAGCAAGAAATATAAATCCTGCTGTCCCTCGACTCCATCTGCTCATGGAGCTAAAGAGATATAAAGCCTGTAGCTGGAGTGAGCCAGTCCATTAAGGAGTATGCTGTAGAGCTTGCTGATTCAGAGATGAAGCCAGGGATTAGAGGACATCCAGGAGCGATTGCAGCTCCTTTGAACAAAGCATGGCTTCTCCGAGGCACCTAACAAAAGCTACCTTTCCCAGGGAGGGAGAATTGGAAAAAAATCTCTTCAGAGCTGTAGGTCTCGTTTTATTTTTAACTTGGTGAAACCCAGAGATGGGCTGGTGTTTTCAAATGAACATCTACCCTCAGCTGAAGATCTGGGTGCTTGCTGGAGGCGTGGTGCTGGGCCATGCCTGGCTGATGACCCAACTTTCTGTAGAAAAGCTTTTGGACAGCCCAGCCTAGATAACCTTGGTGGTTTTTGAAGTGTAGTTGCTGCTGTTTTGCCTCCCCTCAAGACACAGAAGGGATTTGGACCCGCATCCAAAAGCGAGCTCTGGCTGTGGAGCTATGAGTTAAACTCCCAAACATCATCTCATCCTGTGAACGTCTGACACAGTTGGGCTGAAGGTTAAAAAAACACCACCAAAAAAAAAAAAAATCCCCTGCCAGAGCCACCACCTGGTGCTTTTTTTTTTTTTAGTGAAAAAGTGTTCTGGTGATCAGGGAAGGAATTCACTTTGTCTCAGAAAGCCTGTATTATTCTTTTTGTCTGTTTGCCTTGTGTGCTCATGTGTCGTTTGCTGATCTTGGCAGCGGGTGGGAGTTTGTGGAGTGAGAAGCTGAAATTTCTCCCTCTCCTGCATAGGTATGCAGCTTAGAAGGATAGGTTGTCCTGGCTGCATCCCTCTGAGTCACAAAATAAATAATGGGGATATGAAGAGCAGCTGTCCAACTCAATGTTGTCTTCAAACTTGGTTGACTAAAGAGTGAGGAAAAGCTGTTTCCAGTAATAGGTTGCCTGTTGTTCTTCTGCCCGAAAACAGGTTTAATGAGGCATTTGTTCTTTTACTGCCCTCTTCCTAACTGCTCAGCTTTTCTCCAGAGCTGGGTGACAAAAGCAAAATTGTATCCTGATGTGTTTGTTTGAATTCTAAAGTGAATTTGCTTGGGCGATATTCCCAACCTTTCCCTGGTACCTTTCCAAGAATGTTCAAGCAATGAGATTTTTACTGGCAGAAAAAAAAAAGAAAGAAAAAAAAGAAAAATGAATTTCAAAGTCACATTTGCAGGTTTTTTTACCACTATTTATACCTGCAGCGCTAAAATATCCTGACATGGTCTTAAAACAGATTGGAGAAGATTTTAATGAATAATGAATTGTGATTTCTTTTTATTTGCCTTCTGGTTCTGGTTGAACTCTTACGGCTCTTCAGTTTTTCTTTGTAATCATGAGGCCTAGAAATCGATTTTCCCTAGGTCTGAAATGATGCATCTTTGTAGCTGAGTTTGCTGAAATGCAGATGTTGGTCCCTCAGCATTTCTTTGAATGTTGGTTTTGGTCCCGTTTGGACCAAAAATGGATATTATTTTTTTTTCCCCAAATTTTGCTATGAACAGACAATTCTAGAAAGAAACTTCAGCCAAGGTATCATGTTATATCCCTCAAACTCTGCTGCCACTCTGAGTAACCATAATTTATTAGCTTCATCTGTACTGGTGAAGGGTTTCCTATGGTCATAGGCTAGAATAATTTGGGTGGGAAGGGGCTTGGGAAGTCTTTAGTCCAGCATCCTGCTCAAAGCAGGGTTAGTCTTGAGATCAGACCAGGGTTTGAAATCCTCCAAGGATGGAGACTGCACAGCTTCTCCAGGCAACCTGTACCACCATTTGACTCTCCTCATGGGGACTGTTGTTACATCCACTTTTTTTTTGTATCTGGTTGTTTTATTTTATGCCTGTTGTCTGCCATCTCAATCTTCCTGGTAAACCCCTGGCTCCATCTTCTTGGTAACCCCCACACAGGTACTGGAAAGCTGCTGTTTTGTCTCCCTAAGCTCAGCTTATTTGCCCTCCTTATGGGGAAAAAAAATGTCTGGGACGCCATTATTCTGGGTCCCTTATGTTCTCCTGACCCATCAGTCCTGTCATAGGACTTCCCCATACCTGTCATAGAACTTCCCCAGCTCAGGGAAGGCCGAAATTTCCCAGCTTTTTTCTGGAGATGTGGAGCTGACAGGTGACTGACACAAATGCACGGCTATAGCCTGGGAAAACAACCTGCAGGGAATTCTGAGAGCTGAATTTGCACAGGCATCCTTGCTTCAGCTGCTGCAAGTCATTTCACTGTGGGGTGTTTCTGATGAAATGTGTCTGCTTCAATGGGTTATTGCTTTCCAGCAAAATTCGATTTCATCAGAAGACAACTGACCAGCTCCTTTCCTAATAAGCACCACCAAATCATCTGGTGTTATCAGCAGAAGAATGAGAACTGGCAAAAATTTAATTTGAAATGCAGAAATAACTAATATTGGGGGGGGGAACTAACTTTTCTACTCCACCAGGAGCTAGTGCAATGCCAGGGGATTCACTAAACAGTGCAGTTCATATTTTAAATATTTGCTAAGTGAATGTAGAGGCAATTGTTTGGGGAAGTATTTGTCAAATAAACTCAAACAACAAATGCATTTGCGGAAATTGGATTTGTCCACCTGATATTGCAGGAACAGGAGAACAGTCTAAATTAATCAGATAAACTGTTCATCTGAACTGTTTGTTCTCCTCTATCCACCCTCCAATCATTATTTTAGAGACTACAAGTGTAGGCACTGTGCAGAAAATTTATAGGAAACAGATCTTTAGCTGCTGAAGCCCACAGTCTGCATGATGGACATGGCAGATAGGGTAAGATTTAGCATTCAGCAGTTTGGGGAAGGAGAGGAGCCTGTCTCAGTCCATAGAGTTATGAATTCCAGCCCTGCATCCATATTGCCGATTCGCTAGGTTTATTTCATTTTTAGCTGGCTGCAACACGGTGGTGGCAGCTGCCACCATGGTCATCATGGTGTGGATTGAAACTTGAGATGAAATTAGAAACTGCTGCAGCTAGGAAGGAAACATTTGCTTTATGGAGAAATGGTGGGTCAGGTCCTTCAGGACTTGAGCACAGACAGGGATGTGTGGAGCACTGCTTCCCTGTGGTTTATACAAACTCAGTCTCCTGACTTCCTCTTAGCACCTGAAATGAGGAGGCAATTGCTCCAGGGTCTCACAGCCATGGTGATTGAAGTCTGAGGGGGCTGGGTTGTGGGCAGGTGCTGCCCATCTCCATCAGTTATCTATAGGAAGCCTTGGGCCAGGTGCTTAAAGCAAGATGGGTAAATGTGAGTAACTTTGTTTTGCAGGCAGGGACTGTAGAAATCAATTTTATAGCTGCCCTGGCTTCACAGGGTGCCAGACTCAGCAGAAAGGGGCTCCTCAGGGTTAACTGCTGGGATTGGAGGATGTTGTGACTGCAGAGCAGGAGTGAACACAGTTTCTGAAGCAACCTGGAACTGAGAGAAGGAAGAAGGAAGAGAAGAAGGAATTTGATTCCCAGAAAAGCAAATCCAGGGAAATAGCTCAAAGACAGATTCATGAAAATGAATGATGCAAGACTGCTGTTGTCAGAGCACAGGCTAGTTCCCAAATGGCTTGGGAAGCTGAGATTGAGACAGGAGGTCACTGTAGTTTGGAGATGCAAGATGTAAGGTCAGCAGCTAAATCTTTGAGCTGCAGAAGGCAAAAAAACTAAAGCTGTAGCTCAGGCTTGAAAAAAGGAGATGGAAAAGTGATGGAAGAAGATGCGACAGCAGGAGAGGATGGAGCTCAGCTGCAGTGGATGCAGCAGAGCAAGAGATGTGGTGTGCAGCACTTGTGGTGTTTACTCTGTGGGGGTCTCAGCTGAGATCCCGAGGCCTGTCTGGGTACCAGTCTTTTTCCTCTGAGACTTGAGTCTCTCCAGTGGGGCTGAAATAATATATGTGAGGCTGGCAGTGGGCTTCCTTTGCTCTTCCTCTGCACAGAGAAATTCTCTTTAGGGCTGTCAACCTAGTGTATTCCAGTGTATTTCCAAGAAAAATTCACACCTAAAGCCTCTCAGTAGAAGCCTTTCATATTAGAAATGAGCAAAGTATAGAAATATCTAATACAGTTAGATAGAATCCAAAGTGAAAAGCTATGGGTTAGAAAATGTAGGTCTTCCTTCTGTGTTTGTTCCCTTGGTCTTTCAGTAGTTGGCTTTCACCCAGTTGTAGCTTGATGAACTGGGGTAAGTTCACCTTGCGTGAACACCATGGGATGGAATCTCCCATGCTTTTAGCTTGGCTTTCAGACTTGTTGCAGCCTTGCCAAGCTAAACCCAAGTACCATTCAAAACCCCCAGCTCCCGGTGCACCTGGAGTGCCGAGGACCATCTCTTCTGTCTGCAAACTCCCCTGCAAAATCCGAGTGAGTACTAAGACCTGAGGTACTTACTCAGACTAAACTAGACCTGGAATGTCTTGGTTTTTGCTTGGCTGATCTTGCTGACTGTTCCTCTTCAGGATTTGTAATAAAATCCTGGTGATGCTCGTTGTCCTGGAGCAGCGGTGGCTGCATAGAACAGACTAGATGACCTTTAAAGGTCCCTTCCAATCCAAACTATTCTATGATTCTATGACCTCTAATGATCTTCTAGTCCAACTGCCTGCCCACTTCAGGGCTGACCAAAAGTTAAAGCACATTATTAAGGGCACTGTCCAAATGCCTCTTAAACACTGACAGGCTTGGGCCATCAACCACCCCTCCAGGAAGCCTGTTCCAGTGTCTGACCATCCTCTTGGTAAAGAAAAGCTTCCAGTCCAGTCTAAACCTCCCCTGGCACAGCTTTGAACCATTCCCATGTGTCGGATCACTGGATATGAGGGAGAAAAGCCTGAGGAAATGATAGCTGCTTTGATTGTGGATGATGTCTGTGCTCCAGTTTTAACCCCTCTGCTTCCCTGACCTCTCTGACCCGCCTTCCTGAGTGGCAAAGCAATTCAACTGTACTTGTAACAGAGCTTTCATTGGCATCTCCAAATATAATGGCTTCATGCAATCACAGGCTGAGCATTTCTGCTAAGTGGCTCGCATTAACACTGCCAGCTAGTGATGCGATGCACAGGAGGATCCCATTGGAGTGGGAAGTGCTTGAATACAGCAGGGTGCCTACATGACTCTACCTCCTGGTTGCTTGAGGCTTGGCCATGGCAGAGGATGGAGATGGTGGTGGGGATGGTCAGGAGTAGCTTTCCTCTCTGTGGGTAGGCAGAGTGGCTCTTTGTCAGTGGTTGCCAGAGCAGGGCAGGTGGTGCTTACCAGTTTTGAAGCATCAGCATATGGCCCAGTTGGGGGTATGGGAGGGATTTGCTTCCCCTACTCTGAAAATTCATGTTAATGGGTCTGGCTGTTTTTCCTCTGTGTTCAGCTTCAGCCAAGGGATTAAATTTCCAAGAACTTGAACTCTCAGCCTTAGCAGCTCGGCCTCGGACTTGGTAAAAAAAAAAAATCTTGATCAGAAGCCTTGAGCATGGGCTTCTTACCCTCCAAACTCACATTCTGTTGTTTTGTGAATGGTACCCCAACAGGAGCACCTACCCAAGCTCCTTCAGCTCTATGGCCTTGGCTTTCTGTGAGGGGTAGGAGGGGGCTCCTTAGGGGGAAATCCTTCCCAGGTGGTCGATGAGATCCAAACCAAGTCCACTTGTTGGAGCTCTGTGCTGCAGTGATGCAGACCAGATGTATGTTTGGGCAGGTGTGGTGTGGGATGGCTGCCAGCCTCAACCACGCGCATTTCCAGGATAGAGAGACCCTCCGAAGATAAGCCTGCAGTTCTGATGAGAGGGGGTATTAAGTTTTTTGCTGCAGGACAAATGCTGTCCACTTTGTAACGCAGCTGCTGATGTCATGTCTTTATTCCAGAGAACTGTGGAAAGAGGTAGATCTGGCCTTTTTCTGTTCAGTAACTTACTGGCTTACCTGTTTTCACTCTGGGACTTGCAACCTGGATAAGAAACTTGTCTGGGCAATATGTCAGTTGATGGCAGGTATCTGTGCTGTGCTGGGAAGTTTTGTTATTTCTCTGTTGCATTTGGTGGAGGTGTGCTCTGTGGCTCTGCAGCAGTTTCGATGAATGGGCTTGGTTGTGCTTCTCACTCTGCAAGTTTTGCTGTCTTCCTAGCTTTCTAGGCTTATCTGAAGGGAAAAAAAAACCAAATCCCTCTGTAACTATAACCACTCTGTGCATCCGGAGGCATAGATCTGGTGCTTGGAAAAACTCTCTGGTTCCCAAGCAGGCACGTGCAAGGTGTGACCTACCCAACACATGCCATGCTGTCAGGTTGGCAGTGCCGCATCTTCCGTTGTGCGGCTGCCCTCCACGTACAAGGGTGGCAGAGGGTCTCACCTGCACGGCTTCGTAGGAGCTGCTCAAATTTCTGGCTGTATAACTTGCCCTCATGCAAAATAGTCTTAGTAGGATTCCATGTGTTGAGCATGGGAGGAGGCCAGGAGCTGATCTGCAGGGTCAGGATGCATGTCTCTGATGTACCTACTGCTGCTGGGTCTACTGATGACTTGGGGTCAAACCCAAGAGAAGGAGGAGGATGGAGCCTTGCCCCTGTGCTAGCAGCATCTACTTCGACACCTGTACTTAAATTCTGGGCCAGATGTCTTGTGCCACTTCAGTCCCTGGCCCAGATATATTAGAAGCAACACTAATCAGCCTTTAAATGCTGGAGATATTAGGAGAATTATCTTGATATTTTATAGGTCTCCCATGAAAATTTTGGTGCACCGCAGATGCTAGACCGTGGGTATGACTCATGGAGCGGGGACTCTGCTTTACTGCGTGTTGTATCTGGAGGTCTTTCCCGTATTGCTGCATAAGGCTGCCTGGTTCCAAGGCAGAGACATTGAGTATTCTCCAAGCCCAGATTATTGTGTATAGCCCTTGCTGAACGATACCACAAATGAGCGTAGGGGCTGCCCGTCACAATAAAAGGGCAAAGAAATTAACTTGATCGAGCAAGCTGGCGAAGCAGCTTGTTTGCCGTATCCCTGAGGAGATGGAGCCATTCAGCGCTTTTGTGGAACAGGCTCTGTTGCTTGATTCATACGCATCCTGTACATTGCTGATTTATTTAGAACTCATTTTGTACTAAACAAAGCACAAACAAAAAAAGGCCGCTTCAACACACCAAAGCCAATCCTCTCTGGACTTAAATCTGAAACACTGAAGTTTCTGGAAACCTGTCCTTGATGATAATCTTTCCACTCGCTCTGTCAGGTTCTTTCCGTGTGCGTTTTCCTCCCATTTAACTGTGTGAGTGAAGTCAGGGTTTGCTCTCCTGGATTAGCCCCCTCCCTGCAGTGGCTGTGACCTGATCTAGCAGCCTCTGCTGCACCAAGGAGTCTCTTGCAGAGCAGGTGACAAATTAGGGGCTGTAACTTCCCCCTTATCCCTGGGGGCTGTGCTGGGCCTTTTGTAGGGGAAAAAATTTTTTTTTTTTGGTTGATGCACTGAGGATGGAAACCAAACCAAGGCATGGCCCAATGCTATCCATCCATCCTGGGATGAACGTGAGGAGCTCTGACCTCCCTGTCTGGGCTCTTCCCAAAGTGCAATGAGCCTGTTTAGACTGAGCGCATCTCTTCCTTGCCCCTATCCCAAGGGCAAGGGCTCAGCGGGGTACTTGAGCAGGGGAGAGGTTCCATATGTCACTTGTCTCATTGACTGCAGTGGGATTTGTTTTGTGCTTACAGCTTGGAGAGAGTATTCAAACAACTTCTCCCCCTGCCTCAGCTTCCCTGCCTGCAAGAGTAGATTTTTCCTCATTGACCTCAGCTGTGAAGGTGGATGAGAAGAGATTGCTCAGGGCTGTATTTGCACTTTCTGCTGGACATGCTGAGCAGTCAGCCTGAGAGTTTCAGGACATGGGGAAGACAGTGCGGGTTAGAAACCTGCCTCCCACCTCTCTCCAGCAGCTTCAGCTTTGTTTGTTTTCTATCACGTCCTTGTGAAAAACATTTTACTTAAGAAGAAAGAGGTTAGCCTTTTTCTCATGGTCAAAAAATTAAGCATTATCTTTAAAACAAAAAGCAAGAAACAGAATTGGAAAAATGTTAATGAAGTTTAGGCTTTGTCTAAACTCCATTTCCCTTTGAGGGAGGGAGAGAGGAAGCTAGGCAACAAGGGAAAAGCATCTAACTCAGGTACTCAGGTACAGGCACGCAGGTACTTGCATGCATGAGCATGATTTGTATGCTATTTCCCTTTGCTTCCTTCTCCTCTTCCTCCTCACCTTGCCATGCTCCCTCCGACAGGATCTCCCTCCTAGGGCCTTCTGCTTTCTGCTGCTCACATTCTTAAAATTGATTTCTCCATAGTACTGGCTATTTGTCATACTGCAGGCTCTGTCTCACTCAACTGCTGGCCTCTGAACTTCTAGATGGACTCTTGCCACTGTATTTTCTCTTAATACCCTTCTTACCATAATTATTTCTGTTTCTCTCTCAACTTCCTTCTGACCAAGTCAGCAGATCCATCTGCGTTGGCACCTCTTCATCATCTGTCCTGCATTAAAGCCTGGGAAGCAATTGCAGTACTGGGGACTGCTCTTACGGCCAGCGATGAAAACGGGGTGAGCAGACACTGCTCCCCCTCCTCCCTGCCGTGCCTCCACCGGCAGAAATCTTCACTTGCAGCGAGATTTTCTTGGCTTCTCTCTCACGGTTCCTGGCTTCTGTCTTCAGATCTGAAGTGATGGTTTAGCAGAATTTGTTTTGACAAAAGCAAAGGATATTCCCAGCCAATTAAAAATATGGTAATGGAAAGATGTGAAAGAAATGCGGCGCTTCCTCTGCTCAGGGGGTTTGTTGTTAGCTGTCACTGTGCTTAGAGGGATTAAAAGTGCATGCTAGAGGTCCATGTCAGATTGAATGTTAAGCTCCCAAGCTACAACCATGCTCCTGGGAGCAGGGAAACAATAATTCATTACTGGTGGGGATGGAAGGATTACTTCAGTAATTTGTGTATTGACTTTATTCTTTCTCGTGCAGGCACGTACACACACAAGCATACGCAACCGCAACACTCATTAGCATCTCATGCTGCAGATTATTGGAATCTAGGATCGCTTAGATAGTTTGCCCTCTGATGTGGTGTCTAAGATGCCACAAGGATGGGCCAAGTGAGGGAGGTCAGAGGTCTTGGGAAACCTGGACTCACATCCCTCCTCCACCTGATGTCCTGTAGTTTTATGCGTGTTTCTCTCTGAGGTATGCCTGGCAGCCATGTGTAACAGGTGGCCTGAATCACTTGTCATCCTCTTCCTCTTAGATGCTGCAATGGGTTGTGTGAGCATCCCAAGCAGGCAGTCTGAGTACAGCTTTGAGTTTTCGTGCCTCTGCTTACTGCCTGTGGAAGAGTCCTACATGAAATTACTCCCATGGTGTTGGGTTAGTTGGTGGCTGTGGTGGCTGAAGCCATGTAAATACATGAGAGAGTAAAAATAGACTTGTTAGAAGCATCTTGTGAAGGTTACTTTCAGCTGTGTACAGAGTGTGCCAAGGCTGCTAGAAGTCTGTGTCCTGATTTTCTTGAGTGGGTCAGTAGGCACAGATGACAAGCCATGGATAGTCTTGAGGTGACGCTTTGGGCCATTTTCAGAGATGTCACTCTTAGCAGAAATCAAGCATATAGAATAGAAGAAGTGGCAAGAAACCAGAGATACATCTATCTTCTTACTTTAGGAGAGTGGTGTGCTGGAGAGACAGAGGTCCTTGCCTTCACAGACAGGATCTCCGATCTCTTCCCGTCTCTCTGTGCCTCCCTTGTGCTCCTCATGCACTGCTATTTGGTCATCCTCTTTGGTTTCTCTCTTACCACTCCTCAAGGATTAAAAGTCCTCGGATTAGACTGGAGCTGCCAACTGCACGGGAAATGTCCTGCCCTGCTCACTGGAAAAGGTGTTCAAAGGTGTCTGGCAGTTTTTGTGGTCCCATTCCTAGCTTTTGTGTGGCTTCAGAGAAGCCCCCATGCTCCTGTTTCTATTCCTACTTGTTCGTTGCGACGGTAAAGGTGTAAGGTGAGGATTTGCCTTAATCCCTGATTGTGAGCTGCTGGCACAGGAATGGTTAAGTCCTGGCATCTCCTCTAAGACAAGCTACCTCCCTACTACCTGCTCCAAGTAAAACTTGTGAAGGTTGATGTGCAGAGCAATAGAGGGTTGAGTTGCTTTCTCGCAAGCGTGTAAAGGGTTACACCAGACAGCAAGAAAAGACAGACTGTACAGCACTGCTGTTTTAGCCCAGACTTGTAATATCAGCACTTACTGAATTAATTTGCTATGTAGCACCAGTAAAGCTCAAAGTTCTTTCGGTGAATTCTAGTTTTGAGAAAAATCAAGAAAGTAATTACTTGGTTCGGTCATTAATTACTCACTACTGGACATTTTCGAAGGTGTAGTATGAAAAGCCTGAGGCAGCTATTAAGAGCAACTCTAATGCTATTGATCTATTTGTGTTTATAGTGAAATTTCTCTGCTTTTATGACATTTTATTGAACTCGGGGATACAGGTGTGTGGAGCCAGGGAGTGTGAGCTGCTCTCTCCCATGCTTGGCTGCTGGCATTGCCCTCTTGGTGTGGCAGCCGTGACTCCTCAGAGCATCCCTTGGAGGCAAGCCTCACAGGATGGTGGGCACGGGGGACTCTGACTGTTGCACATCTGCACCACCTGGGCTGTGCTTGGGCATGATGAAAGATCCCCTGCCTTAGGCCATGTCGCTAAGCCAAACCCACCGCAGCAGGGGAGGGAGAAGCGGTGCCAAGCAAAGTGACTTGCCTGTGGGCTTGTGGAAGGTCAGTGGCAGAAGAGGGAGCAGTGTCCAGATCTCCTGGCATTCAGATCTGCCCCATTCTTAAATGATCAAACTCGCATTTGAATCCTTTTCACTGGCACTTTTGTTACTATAACTGGCTGGTGACAGTTCTCCAAGCCTTTCCTGTACTTCAAGCAGCTCTGTTCCTTCATTTACGCCTCCCTTCTTGTGGTTCAATACCACTGTGGCAATTCACTGACATGAAGCTGTACTGGGTTTGTGTGGCAAGGTTTTGGAAGCCGAGGGGGGCACATGGGTGGCTTCTGTGAGAAGTGGCTGGAAGCTTCCCCTACGTCCAGTAGAGCCAACATCAGCCGGCTCCAAGGTGGACCCGCCGCTGGCCAAGGCTGAGCCCATCAGTGACAGTGGTAGTGCCTCTCCTGATAACATATTTCAGTAGGAAAAATCTGGGGGAAAAAGCAGCAGCAGAGAGAGGAGTGAGAATATGTGAGAGGAACAACTCTGCAGACACCAAGGTCAGTGAAGAGGAGGGGGAGGAGGTGCTCCAGGTGCTGGAGCAGAGATTCCCCTGCAGCCCATGGTGCAGCCCATGGTGAAGCAGGTTGTCCCCCTGCAGCCCGTGGAGGCCCATGGAGGAACAGAGATCCACCTGCAGCCTGTGGAGGACCCCACGTCAGGGCAAGTGGATGCCTGAGGGAGGCTGTGGCCTTGTGGGAAGCCTGCGCTGGGGAAGGCTCCTGGCAGGAGCTGTGGGCCCACGGAGAGAGAAGCCCATGCTGGAGCAGGTTTGCTGGCAGGAGCTGTGACCCCGTGGGGGACCCATGCTGGAGCAATCTGCTCCTGAAGGGCTGCACCCAGAAGGGACCCACACTGAAGCAGAGGAAGAGCGTGAGGAGGAAGGAGCGGCAGAGACAGTGTGATGAGCTGACCACAACCCCCATTCCCCATCCCCCTGCTCACCTGGCAGGGAGTAGGTAGAAAATTTGGGGGTAAGGTTAAGCCGGGGAAGGGTGGAGGGAAGGCGTTTTTGAGATTTTGGTTTGTTTCTCATTATCTGACTCTGGTTTGATTTTTAATAAATTAAGTTACTTTTCCCCACATCGAATCTGTTTTGCCTGTAACAGTGACTGCTGAATGATCTCTCCCTGTCCTTATTTTGACCCACAAGATTTTAATTATATTTTGTCTCCCACATGCCCCTTGGGAAGGGGGGGTGGGTAAGTGAGCAGCTGCGTGGTACTTAGCTGATGACTGGGGCTAAACCATGACAGAAGCCTTCTTTGGAAATGGGCATTATCTGGAAAAAAAAGTTATCTACCAAGGAACTAGGGGTCAGGAGGGGCAGGCAGAGCATGCCTAGGCCGTGGTACATGCTGCTTTGCTTCTTTCCTCTACAGCCTCTGAGATAATCCTTCCCTATTCCCTCAAATCAAAACAGCCTGACTGCTGTCCCTGAGTGCTGTAACACGGAGATGAGGTTAATCCTGCCGGCAAGCGAGAAAGGTGTAAGGCAACAGCAGCACAACCGTTTTCTGGTGAGCTGGAAATGCAGCAGGGAGCAATGACAGCTTCTGGAAAAGGGCAGGATTGTCATTTGGTTTCCAGGGAGTTTCTCAAGGTGGACCAAGGTCTCAAGAGGTTGGTGTTGGTTGAATCGGAATTTGTTCTGGCTTTGTTCCCAGTAGTGAAAGGTGTGGTCTTTCCATGTACAAACTTAGACAGAAAATGCCACTGTACCATTATTATTTTTTTTTTCCTTGTGCCTCGAAGAACTGGAAAAAGCAACACACATTTAACAGTGTCGAAGGGATGTGGCTGTTCAGCTTGTGCCTCCTGGCCTTTCTCATTCTCCCATCATATTTGGTACGTAAAATTGAATCACACCCTTCTTACCTGCTTCCCACTGGGGGAAAGGTGGCCTTTAAATCATAATATGATTGCAGATGATGTTGCAGAAGGGGAAAATGAGATGAACTTTAAACTCCCCTTTGCTTTACAAATTTGTTCATGTCTTCCCTCATAGCTGCTTAGTCATGCCTATTAGATTTACCATTCTCTGGGAAGGAAAAATGGAAGTGAATTTTATTATCTATTCAGCATCTGACTTGGTGCCTTCCTCTCCTTTGTCTGGTTTAATCAGAAATTTGCAGAGGTTTTGATTGGACTCTTTTGATCAGAGTGTGGAATCCCCCCAGGTACGGGTTCGTTAGTTCTCATTAGCAGAAGAAACATTTTTCCGTGATGGTGCACATCCTTGTAGAGCTAATTGAAGAATCATCACGATTACTTTATTGCTTCATTACTTTTCATGGGTACCTTAGATGCCTCCGACAACTGACCAGGTTGAAAAGCAGTAGGATAGAAAACAAAGAATGGAAGGGGCCAGTTGTTGAATTAATTAGCAATTGCTAAAGGAAACACTTTTCATCTTTCTGTGCAATGCAGTGCTACTGGATGAAATTAAGAAAATGAAATCAAGAACTTGGCAAGTTTTATGAGGAGGCTGGGTCGGTATTTGCATATCAAAAGTAGTCAGAATTTTTGGAACAGTAGCGTACGTTTTGAAAGGAATTTTGCTCTTTGTGTTTGAAGAGTTAAATTGGTTTTGGGCTATTAAAGACTGCAGAAGGAGACCTGATTTGCATATGTGCTGTCAGTAGGAATGTTATCCTTCAGCCTGGCACATCTCCAAATTGGAGACTGGACAAGATGGCCATGGGCCTGCTCCTGCCTGTCAGTTCCCCTGGTCTTGGATTTGTGGTGATGGGGTGGAGGAAATGGAAGGGAATGGGTGAGAGGGAGAATATTTAATAGCAAAGAGGAACATCTCTGCAGCAGGCTGAGAGCCAACGGGTCTGCACCAGCCGGGTAGGAGCCTGTACTCAGAGCAGGTCACAGAGCTGGATCTCAGCCCTGGCACTTCCACAGCCATTTCAATTAATGTCATCGTTCAAGGCAGAGCTTGGGGATGGAAAATCTGCACTACTGTGAAATGTTATATTGTTGTACCCTGGGGTGGTTCTTTGGAAAGTGCTGAAATACGCAATGCCATTTCCTGAAGTGTAGTAGGTGTGTGAGAAGAACCTGATACCTGAGGGCTCCTTACTAGATGATGCTAGAATAGGACCCACCCATTCAAGTTGAAGATTAGAGACCTATGTGGGAGCAAGATGCATTTTCCTCCTCTTTATGTACTTTCTCTTTTTCTTTTCTGTTGCAGAAAAAGTATCTGGATGTTGGAACAGATTACCCATAGATGCAATCAGTTGTCCTTTGCTGGAAGTCATCCAGGTAGTGTTGGATACCTATGTAAAAGATACACTGCACCAGAAGTAATTTATTTCTATGGAGCGTATTTTGCCAGACTCGGGTTAAATACATCAGAGAGCAACCTCAGGCCCTCCCAGCCTTAAAATCTAGAGCTGGCCTCAGCAGTGTGACCCCCATGGCATGCTTTGTCCCAGATCCTGTTCCAGTCAACACTTGTTGCTGGATTTTCAAGTCACTTATGCGTAACTGTGCCCCCATGTTAGGGGATGGGTCTTGTGGCCATGCTATGCCAAGTCCTCCTGAAAAAGTTGATTACACTTTGTCCCAACCACCTTTTCAGTCAACTCTGGTGCAAAGGGTTTACAACACAGGAGATGTTCTTCTGGACCAAGGAATAAAACGATGAAAGAAAATGTTTTGTACAGCTGTTGAAGGAAAATAGGGTTTTCTTGCAGGGCACTAACTTACCATGTCTTCCTACATATGTCCAAACAGGTGTCCAAGTACTTTGCCTGATTGGTGAAGTGACTAGAATAGTGGTACGGCCTTGTGCCATTGTCTGGCTTGAAGGACACAGCTTTGTGGACCCCTGCAAAAGACGCTGAAACAGGTCAGAATAAAGACAGTGGCACTGGTTTGCCAGACCTATGCTGTACAGCACAGCTGGCCAAATGTGAACATTGGGGATGAACTGTGGCTATGGGTGAACCTGTTGCCATTTCATGCTTTCCCAGAGGGGAAAACATCCCTAGTGGGTCCACTCTCCTGCAGGTGGTTTGGGGACTGTGTAGAGAGCTGTGGGACACACCATACTGTGGCAGACTAGGATTGGTCTTTGCTGGTGTCGTGGTTTAACCCCAGTCAGCCACCAAGTACCACACAGCTGCTTGCTCACCCCTCCCCCTCAGGGGGAACATGGGAGAGAATGGGAAAAAAAGGAAAACTTGTGGGTTGAGGTAAAGACAATTTACTGGAACAGCAAAGGAAAATATAATAATAATATATATTAATAATCATAATTAAATAAATAACAAATAACGCACAATTTTTCACCATCTGATGACCAATACAGCCTGTCCTGAGCAGCAATCATAGAGCAAAATCAAAAGCGATAAGGGAAGGAACCCAAGCAGTGAGAGAAAGAGCGAGAGAACTGCCCGCTGGCCAGCCCCCCTTATACTGAGCATGACGTCTGTGGTACGGAATACTTTCTTTAGCCAGTTTGGGTCAGCTGTACTGGCTATACCCCTCCCTGCTTCTTGCACCTGCACATTAGCAACACCTGGGAAGCTGAAGAAGTCCTTGATCTCTTAGCAACAACTGATAACATCAGTGTATTATCAACATTCTTCACATATCATATCCCATACTAAAATCAAAGCACAACAGCTACTGGGAAGAAAATTCACTCCTTCCCAGCTGAAACCAAGACAGGATTGTCACTGAAACAGAACTGGGGGTGAATACCAGCTTTTGGTTTTGGGTTCTGAGAAGGGATTACATTAGCCCATGGAAGGTAGTCAATTAAATACAAGGAGGTGCATGTTGCTCTTTCCATCCTTGCAAATTCCTAAAACACAGCCTGAAGGAGGCCATGGGAAGTGCTTGCCTAATGTAGTGTGTCTTTTCCCTGTTCATCTAGGGGATAAATGGGGCACAGGGTAGCCCAGCCTGCAGCCTGTTGTGGTCTGGCCATTCCTGTGGTATTCCTCAGTCTCTGGCCTGGGTGAGGCCTGCCTCATCATCTGCCTGCAGTGTCAAACACAGGTGGCTTTTTGGTGAAGAAAGATGCTGAGTAAGTACTCCTTCCTATTTATCATCCCATTTTCCATGTCTAATGGGGGGCAGTGGGAGAAAAAGGTGTGAAGAAGGAATGAAAGGCATTTCTGAGCTGTAGCCATTTATCACCATCGCAGAGATACTCCAGCACGGCAGCCAGGCAGGCGCGCATACTCCCCCAGCCTCCTGATCATGTTATTATATTACACCTGACATTCCTTTCTTCCACTAATATGTTATTTTTGGTCTGACAGCTTTATGAAGGGGAAAAGAGAAATAGAGAGAGAGACACGCACCCGGACAGACACAGACAGTATTCATTCCTTATCAGCAAGGAACGGGTCTGACTCAGACACGAGAGATCTGCTGATTGAAACATCTTGCTGTCTCCAGCAGCTCAATCTCTGCCATGGAAGGGAGATTCCCAGAGCCCACACAGGGGAGGGGAAGGGGCCAGATCAGGTCTAGAGGACTGGTCCTTCAGGGATCTCACCTTCCTGGCCTGAGATGTTCCCTGAACTCTACAGGGATGTCTAATTAGTGGGAGAAATCAAGCTGCTGTCTATCTTGGGATGTTGCAGACATGGTGGGAGGGTGGTCATCTGATTAAGTGTATCATCACCTTTAGTGCCTGGTTCTTGTGTTGTGTAGAGAAGGCTGTACAGACCGTTACGGCTCATGGAGAGATGTCCTGCCTGGGGTAAAGATCGGTGGAAGAGCGACGACCTCAGTGTGTTAGGAGTCCTGATGCTGGTTTCATTTTGCAGAGGGGAAGAGGGGAAATGAAAAAGCATTTGTGTGGGAAACGCCATGTCAGACACGGCCACTGGTTATTGTGTTCCATCCAAAGGCCAGCGGGCAGAAGGAAGTGTGTGTGGGAAGTGGGAGAGGCAGGAATGAAACCTAAAAAGTTGAGTGCTGTGATTGTGAAGGTGGAAAAAAGGAGTGTGAAATAAGCAGGAGTTCACTTGGGCTGAGTGTTTGCTGGCAAAACGTAAAAAGGAAAAAAAAAAAAAAGCTGGGAATGGAAGTGAGGGAAAAAATGTTCCAATAGGAAAATAATGCTGAGGTCTTGTCTGCTCTGCATCCCATGATTCATCATGTGACCTGGAAAATCCATGATGTTCGTTCTCATCGCTGCAGAGGAGGTTACAGGCCACCCCAGGCTGCCAGTTGGTGAAGGGGTGAGCCTCGGCAGCAGGTCCTTTCTCCGGCACGGGAATACCGGGAGGGCTGGCTGGGTATGTGTCAGCTGGAAAAAGAAACAAAAGACCAAAGCAGTATCCTGTGCACCCATATGCTTCTCTGCCTTTGGCCTGTACCCTTTTCCCAGGATGCCTAACCTCCCTGAACACATGCTTCTGTGACAATTAGGATTCACGTGCTCTCCCCGGCATAGCCCATCTTGCTAACGACGTACTGGGCTGTGTTCATCTGCCAGGGAGAAACAGCTTCAACCCTTCTCCATTCCCACATTGCATCAAAACTGTCTCATTCCCAAGCATTATGGGAGAGAGGCCGATCAAACAGAGCAATTAATTCAACAAACAATACAATTAAGCCATGATCACAGTGTAGTTTCCACCCAGAAACAGAATAAACAGTCTTCCCAGCATGGATAAATAAACTCACAGATGGAGGCTTTTGTGAGTGGTGAAGTTTTCCCTCCACAGCCTTCTTGAGAGCACATAAAAACTGCGGAGTACATAAATCTCTGGCTCTCCATCCTCACAGATCGGCGAGGAAAGAACGGCCTGCCTGCTGTGGGGCAGATGTGCACTGGCTCGAGACCAAGGGAAGGGACCTGGGGATGGTGCAGAGGTGTGCATGGTGAGGCAGTGGGCAAACAAAAGCTGCGGCAGCTGGCTCCTCCAAATGTCTCCTGAGGCCAGCTCTTGTCACGGCCTTGACACAAAACACATGGCGCAAAAAGCTGCAAAGGAGGAGAGTGACCTGCTTCACACTTGGCTGGACTCACTTGTTACTTCAGGAACTGATGGAAATCCCCTTTTTTGAACTGGGTTTCAAAACAGCCTGAACTACTGGTGGAAAAAGAGCTGTCTGCAGAGTCCTTGGGCGGTATACAGAAAGCAGAACCAAGTGAGTGTTTTATCCAAGGAAAAGGCAAATAAATATTCCCAGGGATGATGCTGGCTGCATGGAGGTGGTAGGATCCAAGCTGGCTGTTCTGACGCTTTCTAAAATCACCCGGAGAACATTTTGGGAAAGGCTTTTCCATTACCAGCCAGCCCCCCTCCTGAGCTGTGGGAGCCAGTGAAATTTTGCCTCCCTTGAGGGCTGGTTGACCACAGGATTGTCAGGGCAGCGTGGGGAGGGAGATTACGAGAGTTTAGGCTGGAGATCTGTGGGAAGAGCAGCTGGAGTGGAGGTGCTCTGCTGGCATCAAGGCTGGAAAGGATGGAAAGAGTAACCTCGGGTTACATTGCAGCTTGCACGGTATTTGGGGTCATTTCTTTCAGAAGGAGAAATGTCGGAAGCGGGAGGCAATTGTGCGGTTTCAAAGAGGTGTGAAAAGCCTGCGTGCTGTGACCCTGTGCCTGCGGTGAGCAGTTGCAGCAGTCTTGGGCGCAGATGTTCTGGATAGAGAGAGGAAAGGCTTTTTTTTTTTTTTTTTCCCCTGAGAAGAGCCTACATGGTGCTATATGACCGCTGTTCTGCTGAGGAGGGCTGGCTGGAGACCAGGGAAGGGATGGGTGCTGCAGGTGAGCCTCGGCTCTGCAGAAGCCCCTCTGCTCAGCAGTGTGAGCAGGCGTGGTGGGGAAGCAGGTGGAAGTCACTCACCCAGCTAAATTGTCCCCAAAAAGAGATGAAGCTGAGCGATCTCCTTTTTTCTGACAGAGGATGTTTCTGCTGATCTTTTCTTCCTCTCCTGCCTCCTGTTTGCTGGATGCTCAGGAACTTGTTGAGCACCCAAATGGCTTGATTTAGTGCTCAGGGTCCCCGAGTAGGGGCCTGAGGCAGTGAACCTGGCACCAGTCCCTGCTGCGGCTGTTTGGGCCTTGGCAGGCTACTGTGTTAATGATGAAATTAGCTGGGGAAACTATTCTCAGTCTCAAAAATTGGGTCGATTTGAGGAGTGGGAAGAGCCGTGTTAAAATGGCTCAAGTTTAGGGAACGTCCTGTACATGACACACAGAGTTCAGCACCTGAAGGTCAGTGCAAAAGCACGCTTGAGTCAGCAGGCAGCTTGCTAGTGATGTGAAAGTTGTACAGATGTTGTGCATTGGCTCCAACATTACCAGCAAGGAGGTCTTTTTGCGCTAAAGATGATAGTCTGTCTTTACAGAGCTGCCTTTCAAATACAGCTGATGGATTTTCAGAACAAAAACCTTCAGGTGCATCTGTTAAACACAAGTCCCATGATAAGGGTATGTGTGCTATCACCTAGCCAGGGGTTTCTCAGAGATGTTTACTTGGACTGATGTTATATTTTCAGGGACCTACCCTGCTGTGGCTTCACGTTTGTTGTTGTCTTTGTATTGCTATTGCCTGTTAAGCAGTGGTGGTGGTACTAGCAGAGCAAAATTTCTGATTCTGCGTGTGCCCTAGGTAAGGTTTTGACTTGGAAGACAAGCAGGGAAAACATTCCTTTCGTCCTGACTAGTGGCTCACATGGGCTGAGATCGGAGCCCTTCCACTTCCAAATAGGAAACAGCTGCCATTGCCTTCATTCTCCAAGAGCTCCTAGAACTGGCCATCCTCCAGCTTCCTGCAGAAACACCCTTCTGTGCACCAGGAGCCTACAGGTGGGCCAGCTGCTGCGACCCTGCCCTGTCCCTGAGCCCAACTGCGGGTGCTGACACAGCCGAATCCTGGGATGGAGGACAAGAAATTCAGGGTTATCAAGTGAGGGCGTAAACCACAACTGGCTTGAGAGACTTAATAAGGGAATGGCCACATAAGATTTTGCAGGCAGATGTGTGCCTGAGCTCTGAGCTGGCCAGAAAAAAGTCATTGCAGCTGCAGTTCTGATGTGCTGAGCTAATGAGTTTCACTGAGAGGCAAAATACTTGGCTTGGGCTTGGCGCTGCTCTAGTTTGGCTGCACGACTTTTGACCTTCTCAAAGTGAGCTCACAACTGCCAGTAAAAAGTTACGTGGCTGTGCTGTGTCCCATGGGAAAAGCCAAGAGACACGCTCTTCATCACCCTCATGATGGCTAAACTTCATCCAACTCAACACTTCCCATCAGAAATCTCCGTAAATCAGAGCTCATACTTTTTCAGGAGAAGGGTCTTCCTCTGTGGGAAGGCTCTCATTTTTCTTCCCAATTTGCCAGTTTAATAGAATAGACTATTTCAGTTGGAAGGGACCTACAATGATCATCTAGTCCAGCTCTCCATGCAGAGCAGCTGTCACTGTGTACAGGCAAACGGGCACAAACCCCTTGTCCTCACGGAATATGGTTCATTTCTCGCACTGTGGCAGGAAGGCTGGGATGCAACTGATGCTGCTGACATGTCTGTCCTACTGGCACTAGAACTAAGGTGGGAACTCATCTTCCAGAAGCTGGCAAGGGTCTGACTGAGAAAGGAGCTGCTCTGGCCACTCTATGGACGTTAGTTTGACTGCTACTGCTGCAGCCTCTGCCTGGAGCAGCAGGCTCTCTAATACATCTTAGTTGTACTTGTTCTTAGCAAGGTGTTAGCATTAAGTTGTCACTAAGTGCTTGATACTGATATCCTGAATGGTATCTAGTCAGAAGTCCTGCTGGATGATGGAACATGGTCTGCACTGGTGTCACCTCCACATCGTAAGAAGGCTTCAGCTTTTACAGATATGCTGCATTTCGCCATCATGTGCATTTTGCTTTTCCCTGCAACGTGCACTCAGGCTGTTCCAGGCTAGAGGCAGAGCAAGGATCCGATCAGCAGGCTGCCTTGCCTGCTCTGGCACAGCCTGCAGCAGGGCTGTCACAGCAGAGTGGTGTTGGTTTGCCCCCATTGACAGGTAAGCTGTGGGGGAGCAGTGTTTCCCCAACCCTCAGTCCTTGCCTGTTGTCATTTACAAATTCTGGGGCCCCTTTCAGCAAATACTGTCGCTACTCCTTGACAAAGTGCATTTCTCTCCCTGGCATCCCTTTTCAGATATCTGTTGGACAGACTGTTTGTACTCATTGACGTGAAACAAGCTCAACTGGAATGAAATCATTTGTAAAAGTCACGAGAGGATTTGGATATTAGCGGTTCATTTCCTGCCACATTCACCAAGCTGCGATTCACGTGGACCTGAAAGATTGCACGGTGCTGTTTGTCCTGTCCGTCCTCTTTCATCCCCTCACTTCCTTTTTTCTTCCTCATTTCCTCCCTTCTGAGCTGGCCATATCGTATGTCTCCATTTTCACGTTTTCTTGTATTCTCTCTTTCTCTGCTCATTTCATTCTCTGTTTCACTCTCTTCCTTTCTCTTTGTGCTTTCTTTTTTGCCTCTTTGCTTCCCTTGTCTCTTGTATTCTTTTCTTCCTCTCACTTTATTCTCTCTCTATATTTAAACCCAGGCAAAACCAAATTATTTATGAAGGGCTGTAATTTATGATGCGTCCTTAATGTCTTGGAAGACACAGATAATTTATTTAATGAGTAAAGACATGACAATTCACAGATGATGATTCCAGTCAGAAAATTAGTTTCATTAATTTGCTGTAAATTCTCTGCCTTGATTTAGTGCAGAAGGTGTTCCTGAAACGCAATGCAAATCTTCACCATGCTATTTTTTTGTCATCAACAAACCAGCGTGCAAGCGTTCTGGCTTCCCCACCCCTTGCTATCTCTGTTGCACTCCTACTTTCTGCTTAAGTCCTACGAATGGTAAGCCACAGCTAGCAGAAGCATTTTTTTTGCAATATGCATAGTTGGGAGGCTGCGGGGAAACAGGGATGGAGGTGATATTGCCGTTCCAGGAGATGATAAAGCAGGCAGCACGATCTCTAAATGTTTGTTTTGCAAAACCACACACTGTTCCCTGAGCTTTGGCCTGGTAAGCTCAGCTCTAAAAGAGAATAAAAAAGTTGGTTTGTCTTTTTAATAGAGTATAAAAGGTACTTTTTCAAATAAATTTCCAGGCAGACAATTTTATAGTAGAGTCTTGCTGATAACTGCAGTATATATAAATATTATAGGAAACCTATAGAAGTGATTCATGGTGTACTATTGATCTAATCAGATTTAACTAAGTGTTTGCATCATGCCTTATTAATCATAGATAATAGGGCACCAAGGACACCTTGTGGGATCAGGGCTTTTCTCTTCACATGGCCATATCTAGCTGGGACCACTGTAGTCCGTGGAGCTTCCCCAGAGATGAGCTTCCCTACCATATTTCATATTTTTTAAAAACAGGACCATTAATGATGTTCTAAACCACCTTAAGGTCCCTTCCAACCCAAAACAAAATGGAGAACATCATACTGGGCACTATTGAAAGGCATTTAAAGGACAATGCAATCATCAGGCACAGCCTACATAGGTTCACAAAGTGAAAATCCTGTCCAGTTCTGTTCCATATTTTTATCAATGATCCAGATGCAGGAGTTCAATGCACTGTTAGTAAGTTTGCTGATGATACTGAACAGGGAGGTTCTGTTAATTGTCTTGAGAACTTGCAGTTCTAAGTACAGACTGGGAGAGGAGCGGCTGGAGAGCAGCCCTGCAGAAAGGGACCTGGGGGTGCTGGGGGGCAGCAGGCTTGGTGGGAGCCAGCAGTGTGCCCTGGCACCCAAGGGGGCAAACCGCATCCCGGGATGCATCCAACACAGCAGGAGCAGCCGGTCAAGAGAGGGGATCATCCCGCTGTGTTCAGCGTTGGTGCGGCCTCACCTTGAGTGCTGGGTGCAGCTCTGGGCTCCACCATTTGAGAAGGATGTGAAGGTACTTGAGTGAGGGTGATCAAACACTGGCACAGGCTTCCTAGAGAGGTGATTGATGCCCCAAGCCTGTCAGTGTTCAAGAGGCATTTGGACAATGCCCTTAATAACACTTTTTAACTTTTGGTCACCCTGAAGTGGTCAGGCAATCGGAGTAGATGATTGTTGCAGGTCCCTTCCAGCTGAACTGTTCCTAGCTCCATCTCAATGGTCGCATACAGAGGAGTCTGATAAGGAGCAGTGTTGGGCTGGAGAATAATGCTACTAGCAGGTACTATCAGCACTGGTGGTACTGCACGTAACAGAAAACTGAGCACAGGGCGGGATCCTATTTACTCCTTACAAGTTGGGAATAAGCTGTTTCTAGGATTCATGTTTTGAATGTCTAATCTCTGTGACTACAACATGCAATTCCCCAGACAAGCTGTGTCACACAAGTCTGTTGTTCGCACTCACTGGCTGCCTAGCTAGTTAAAGTTAGTTGCATTTCTCCTTGGTTTTAACCTGTGGCTTGTGTACTTTGATAACCACAGTTGAGCTGACATAAGCAGGTCTTGAAAAGATGTTTTAGAAAGTTATGAAAGTGGATCAGGCTGGGAGATCCCTCCTCTCCTGGCACTTGCTACCTACGAAATCCTGTACGAAGGACTGCTCAGGGCTGTGCTTGATTTGGGGAAGGTGAAAATTTACCCTTCTACTGGGGTAGTTAGTGTGAAGTGAAAGCCTCCAGGAATTTAGGAAAATGCTTGAAAAGTGGGGGACCAAAAATTTGATTACAAGTCCAAATCCTTTTGAAAAATAAGTGAAGTTGGTGAGGTTTGATTGTGCAACTCTTTCAGGGTCCTCTGATGAGCTCAATCAGCAGGGGCGGTCAGCAGGAGCTGATGAACAGTTGCAAAGGATGATTTCTTTCAGTACCAGGTCCTGGAGGTCTGACACCTATTTGCTGCCTGTTCTTGTGCTTCTTGAGCTTGGGAGTACTTTCTTCTTGCTTATATCATGCGAGCCAGACCCTTGTTCACCACGAGGGTAGGTTCTCATGGGTACTTCCACCATGTAAGGAATGATAACAGTCATAATGCTGTTTAGCAGAGACTCTGCTGGAGTGAGGGACAGGCAGGTGTTGTTAGATGTCTAGGGCACATCTGATGCTTGAGCTTTTTTTTTGATGGGAGTCTGAGCCACAGTGGTTTAGTTTTGGCCTAGCAGAGCCTTGTGTAACTTCCAGTTGTTCCTCAGGAGTGTGTGCAACTGTGGCTGACCTCATCTTGCCTCCTGAGCTGCCCTGAGAGCAGCCTGGTGTGAGCACAGAGCTGGATGTTCAAATGGATCATGGTGCATCCTTCTCTAGTGCCTTTGGAACAGGGGCCTTCACATCTTGAAATGTCCTCATGCCACCACCTCACAGCTCAAGGTTGTTTTCTAGCATAAGAGCAGTCTTCGCGACCTCTCCAAAACTGCTTTTTTTTTTGGAAAGAGATAGGGGCTTTCCCGTGCCAGAAAACCCTTGTATGGATGGGTTGCATGTTCTGGGACCCGCACACTGGGCTGCAGAGAGGAATGGGACACAAGGCACTGGTCTTCATTCCCATTGTGTGACTCTTGAACCTCAACAACTCTGTCCTCTGGATAAGGGACCTGTGCACTGGGTTTGAAATTTGCTTGTTTGAAATTCAGGCCTTACAAGGACTGGCAGGTGAGGGGCCTAAGTGGTGGGAACTTTCTGGGTGAAGGTCACCATTGCCTAGTGAAAGTTGTAGGTTCAAAGCCTACTTGCAGCCTGGGAGAGCATAATTTTATTGTGCTTGGCTCCACTGCCGGCTATGGCTCACTCATCCTTCTTTCCTAGCATTCACCACAATGTGATTTGATTGCATTGTTCTTTACGAGGAGCAAGAGCTAGATCTTGACAGCATTTGTCTTCCCTCCCCCACGTACGGGATAAGGCCTCCCCAGGTGCTGTCTCAAGTGTACACTTGAGTGTTTGAAACCTCTTCTTGGAGCTCAGCAGATGAGGAATGAATATCCTGTGCAAAAATGTCCCGCCTCCCCCCACGGCAGTGGTTTAGCAGCACGTTGGGACCAGCTGTGCAAACACAGAAGCACGGCACAGCACGTTCCTCAGCAGTCCTCCTCCCCAGCACGTCCCCTCCATCTCTGTCTCTCTATGAGTCCCTGAGGTGGTGCCAGGTTTGACCCCAGGTCTTCAGATTGGTGATGCAGTCTCTACCTCCGGCCAGGGGTGGATGGCCAGTGGGACTGTCCCTCCCAGAAGCAGTTGCTGCCCCATCCACCACAGGAGGTGAGGAGCAGCCAGACGTGGCTTGACTTCTGTCCAGCCCTCATCCCTCCACATAGCTTTAGAAGACTTGATGTACGACTTTGGATACTTTGGGTTTAGTAATAGGCCAGCTACTGTTCTCCAGAGTGGTCAACAGGGGCACTGTATTTGAGTTTTCTGCAGAAAACAGGATTAGACATTTTCCTCTCTGCACCTGTCTGTAACATGGCCCGTTTGCCACATCCAAAAGCAGTGGGCTTTGTCTAATGTCTGCTTAACAGCACGCACTGCTGCTCTCGCCTAGACAAGGTCTCTATCCTGTTGCTTTTGAGCTGGCCATATGGAGCTGGTTCAGCCTAGCAAGAGAGAGGAGTGCTTGTCCTTCAGTTTATTTCATGCTGTTCTTGAACTCATTCAACCTCTGAAATCAATCACCATTTTCCTAGCAGCAGCACAGAGCCCAATCCTGCCACCTCCCTGATCATCCCTTAGGTGTCTGCCCCTGAGCATCCCTTTGTCCCACTCCCCTGTGTGCCATGGTGATGTCTTGGGAGCTGTTCTTGCTGAGCTGTCTGCAGGGCACAGGCTGCCATGGGCTATCCCTGAAGGGTAACAATGATTATTCCTTTTTCTCCTTTTTTTTTTTTTTTTAATTTGTTTTTTTCCTAGCTGTTTTGAAATCTCCTTTCTCAAGGTGGCTTCATGTGGGCTTTGGTGGTTGTGCCAGTGTCCTCAGTCAGTGTGCCTGGGGTTCTTCCATTTGGAGGAAGCTCCTCTCTTCCCCATGGATCCTGCTACACATGCCTCCCTGCAGAAACATCCCACCCCACCTGCCAGGTACAGCGGCCTTCTTTCTTTTGGGTGGCTATTGCTCTTCTGACTGGCATAACAGAAACTGCCAAGAAGGCACAGAAATTGTTTTCCCTTCCCTGTAGCAAATAAATTACTCCCAGGAGCCTTGCTAGAGTCCCTTGGCTGGAAGTGGGGTAGGCGGATTCTAGAGGGGTCCACCACCTCCCAAAGATGTCAGGTGACACAGGCGGTTTGAAAGACAAAGCCCTGAGGCTACCATGGTCCCAAAGGGAGCAGGTGATCGGGCAGGCTCCCTTGGGAAAGGTCATGGCTTGCCTGGATCCCAGGTGGAGAGGAAATAGGGGCTTCACAGAGTGGCTTGGGCTGCCTGCTAAATGCGAGTTCACATCCCGAGACCTTTTTCAGAGCATGCAGAGGAATATCTGCCTAGGGACGTCAGTAAGTAGCGAGTCCACAAAGCAATCTGTTTGTGTTAATCTCATATGGCACAGAATAATAGTGTTCAGTGCTAGCTAAGTGCTGGCCAAATATTAGTGTCTCTTTTTTTTTTTTTTTTTTTTCCCCACTTGTTGAAGAAGCTGGAGCTTATCACACCCGGTAAGCTACAGTGTCTGCTCCTGTGGGACAGCTGGCAGGAGCCTGGCTTTCTTCCTGGGCCACCTCTATGGGTCTCGGGACAGGGTGCTTCAGAGGGGTAACTGGGAAAGTGCATTCTCCAATATTAAAGAGACTCACAGCGGGTAACCCCGTGCCAGGAGTTACTGCAGGGTGCAGCACCCTGCATTTGCACCCGCTGCAGTGTCAGCCGCCCTCTCTGCGGGCGGCACAGTCCGGCGAGTGCCAGGCTGTCTGTTACTGCTGCATGGCTCCAGACCTAACGAGGTAAAATGAAAACAACTGCTCTCATTGCAGCTATGCTATCTGGGAACTCATAAAGGCTAAAGTGCTTTTAATTACGAGCTTGTTCCTCCCACAGAGCAGGCCAGCCCTCTGAGGTCAAGATGAACTTCAGTTACAGAACTTCTGGCACATGCAGTTCGGAAAACTGGAGAGTTTTCCCCCTCCTAAAACTAGGCACCTGCAACGCGTGATCTGTTGCTCCCCAGAGGCCTATTCTCCTGGCTGTAATGCTGCTGAAAGCAGAACAAACACATTTGTTTCTGGACACCAAAGAGCCTTTCTCTGTTCCTCCAGGTCTGCAGTGCACCACGCACCCCATGCTATCCTCCCAGCTACGTGATGGCAGAGTCTGATGAAGCTGGGGTCTTAGCCTTTAGTTAGTTCAAACCTCTTACTCCTGGGCTCAGAGTTGAGACTTCTTAAGCTAGACTTGCTCCCTACACCCTGAACTTCAGCTGATGTGAAAACAAACTCAGCCCTCTCTGGAAAGGGAGCAGAGGGTCTGCAAGCAGAGGTTCAAGCTGGAAGACCCCCTTCAGTTCCCTGTTCCTGCTGACTCCAGGTTCGAAAGAACAGATCAGGTGCCAGTAGCCTTGAACAAGGGGTCTCTACCAGCACTGCGAGGGCAAAAAGTTAATTTTATTCTGGCTTGAAGGGGGATTACTGGGGAAACTTCCAGTGGGTACTGCATCTCTGTCTGAGCACTGTTGCCCTATGTTTTGCTGGATGCAGTACAGCTGTAATGGTTATGGTCAATTAATTAGAACTGCTTCCCCTTGTTTTGCCCTTATAAATCACTTCCTCTTAGTCAGCCCACAGAGAAAACAAGGGAAGAGCGAAATAAGTTTGAAGTAAAATATGAACCTCGGTTTTATTCCATATTTCAGACAATAGCAGTCTGCGGGACACCCGGGGAATAGGCTTTTTGAGCCAGTGCTCCGTGAATTCACACTCTCTTTATGAGCCTCTTCAGTGGATAAAGTGAAGTTTTTAATGGCTGTTGCTGTTCCCTTTGAATGGCCGTGAAGTCTGGGTCATGGCAGATCAGAGTAAATTCCCCTCCTTTTCAGAATTAGCTTTTTCCGAACTGCAAAGCCTGATGAGGGCGGGTCAACTCAGAGCTCGTTCATGATGAGGATCTTAATCAGGGCTCCAGTCAGCCTGCTCGCCCTGATTGGGAAGGAAGAGCGGAGTGCTGCTTTGTGTGTGTGTTTTGCTTTGCTTAAAGACTTTCAAGAAATTACCTTTGGTCAGGTCTACAGGTGGAATACTCTGACACTACCTGGAGGTGGGGCATCTCCATTCTCCGTGGAAAACGGACCAGACCCTCTGCGTATATAGCTGAACTTTGGTGGGCTAAGTCTGGGCTTTGTACTTAGCTGGTTAGAAGGTTTGTGTTATCCTGGCTTGGCCTCTTTACTATCCCAGCTGAGGACTCTCATCCATGTGCACCTCCCTGTAAAAGGTCATGGAGATGAATGTGATTTGCCTGTAAAGGAGTCAATCTGAGATGGGGGTTGGTGTCCTGCATGGGTGGTGTGATGGGTGGACATGATGTGCAATGCTCTTTGAATGAATGAGTAAAGGGAGAAGAAATACTCCAGGTCTGCTTTCCAAATGTCTTTAGTAAGGTCCCTCCCCTGAGGGGCATTTAAGGTGGCAGGGTGAGGATGAGCAGTAGTTAGCTGCTGATCAAAAACAGGCTAAGAAAAGTGCACAGGTTTGCTGAATGATTGCAAAGCTCCAGCCAAGTTGAACTCTGCCACTGTCCCTTTTCTCCCTGCATCGTTCTCCTGTGGGTTCATCCTTTACTTGTGTTCAGTACAGGAGGAAATGGTCCTGTGCCATGAAACTCAGTATATCTCTTGGGTCTGGAGGAAAGCTGGAAGCTGCAGAAATCATGGGTAAGCTTGAAGAACAGACATCTCTTATGTGCAATACTCAGTGACAAGTCTTGAGTCTTCTTGTATGGAGCCTCCATAGGCTCAACAGAGAGCAGGTCAGCATACATTAATAAATCCCACCTAGCTGACCTGGGCAACTGTGCTAGCAGCAGTGATTCCTACCATCAGTCCTAATAGTTCTGGAGAGGGCCAGGGCAGATCTTCTGGTCTAGACTTAAAGTCCCCTGGGTGGTGGAAGGCATATCTATAACTCAGAGAGCATCCATCTACAAGATGGGTCAGGTCAGAGAGCTTGGCCACTAGTGTTGCTGCCCTGGTGTGTGCATTGATCACACAGTCTCCTGATCCCAATCCCAGGCTATTGATAAACTGCTCTTGGTTATTGCAGGATGCCACTGAACGGAGCGACCAGCGCTTTCCCAGCTTTCTAATTCTGCAGCTATGCTGCCTTTGGTTTTCCATGAGTTCTTGTGTCAAGTCTTTGTTGGCGTCCTAGAAACCTGTGCAAGCATCCTCCAGGTAATGATATCTGTGTGGCTGTACATATTTCCTAAATCTTTCATGAAAGGGGAAGCCTGGGCAGTATGTGAACTACACTCAGTTTTCTCTTTTATCCAAAATTCAGAAAGTTTAAACAAAATAGCCCCTTGGCATTGTTCCTAGGAAACCACTCACCAGGCAGTTGGAAATAATCATACAGATAATTTACCTGAACGCTGCCAATATGCACATTTTAGTCTTCTCTTTCTATTTCAAAAGAAATTGGAAAGAGGGCCAGCGTTACTGTCTTTTGAGAAATAATAGAGGCAGAGGGTTGCACAGGCAGCAATTCTTAAAAGTCTTTTATAGCATTAAGGGAAAACTTTAAAAAAAAAACCCCACCAAACAAAAAACCAACCTGCAAATAGCACTAAGTAAGTAAATTCTGTTCTTTTTTTAATATAGAACAAAGTTAATTGATTTTTTTTTTTCTTGTGTAAAAATATCCAAAGGCTATTTGGAGTTCTAATGAGAGATCTTATTAGGCTCTTGTTTTGAAGCGGGATTAACGAAGAAGTTTGGGAGTGAAGCAGATTTTGGCTGACATGGTTGTATTGTTGCAGTCTTCCCCCCCTTCCTAAGTTTTCATCTTCCAAAACTGCAGATTTTAATTAAAAAAAAAAAAAAAAAAGGGAGGGGAAAATTCTCGGCCTTTCAGCTCGGCAGCACATACAGACAAATAAATTAAAAAGTGGGAGAAGTGGAACTAACCCAATAATCCGTGAAAACCTAATTTCCCTCACAAGCGTCGCTGACGCAAGCGTCTCCCCTCTCCCTTCCCCTTCTCCAGTTCAGGGGCAGTGATTGGAGAAATTGGCTAACAAGATCAGAAAATTTAATTACCGTTCTGCCTCCCCTTCCCAAGAAATTGGATGTCACACTTCCTTGTAACCTGTCTTTAAGATGTGCTGTAGCTGGTTTTCACATGACTTGAACCTGACTCCCTACCCTCTCCCTCCACCTTCCTCCCCCGTTCCCCATGGGAGTATCCATGCAATACAGATAATCCTTGAACCAGGAGCTGAGACCTGAGAGAGACCGTGGCCATATCAAAAGCCGTAGTGAAATTCTGCCTGGCCTAAATGGAGACAGTTTTGGCTCCTGGTGTTGGAGGGAGTGTCAAAGGGGAGAATGGAGGGGTTGAGATGCATGGTGGAGCATCATCTCCAGGTGATCCCCATCTCTCCATTTCATGCTGGAACAGGCAAAAGGAGAGGACAGGGTCAGAGAGGGCTTTGGATTTGCACTACTCTTGCTCCTCTGGTTTTGTGCCTAGGCCAGAGACAGTACAAATAAGAATTTTCCTGTCTATTCAAGCTGCAGGTCTCAGACCTAAGCTCCCTCTTTTTTCCTCCTTGCTCCCAGGCTGGGGCTTTTGCGGGGGCCATGTGGGTACTGAAGAGCAGAGGCTGTTTGTGCTTGGCTGTCGCAAAGGTCCAGGCAGGGCAGAGATGAATGCAGTGCAGAAGAGAGGAAACATGGCTTGCTTTGTAATGTCACTTCTGTCGTTGGAAGGGATCTCAGACGTGTAATTAACTAAAAAGGAGGCTGTTCTGCATAACACAAGCCTGTTGTGTCCAACTCAGCGGGCCGGTGACCCAGGCTTTGGTCTCATGGCTGGCGATGTCACCAGAGTCCCCTGGTAGCGGAGCAGCCTCGCTGGAGACAGATGCTCTATTTATTTTGTGATTTGTATTCCCAGCATGTCCTGTTCTGTGCTAACTGTAAGCCTGGTTTAGAAATTCAGTGCAAGCACCTTATCAGATAATGAATAATGATTTATTGAACATATGGGTAAACAGCATAGATAAGATATAAATACACTTCAGAAATGCAGTTGCATTTGTAAGAATGTATACCAAACCAGCCCCGGGGCTTTCGGCTCTGCTTGCAGCTGCCACAAAGGCATCTTCTGCATGGGCTGCCATGCGTCCCTGCAGGTCCCTACCTACCTGCATGTGCCTGGAGGAAAAAACCAAGGACAAGGTGTGAGGGCAAAGTCATCTGCCAAGAGATGCTCCCAGGGACATGGGCATTTGTTTGTTCTTGCTATAGGAGCTGATCTTGTGCAGGTTAAAGAGGTGTGAAGTGCATCCCCATCCAGGTAAAGGCCTGCTGCTGGGAGCTGCTGGATGCTGGAACAAGGGTGTAATGGCACATAACATGCATGTCTTGAAGATATAGCAGCGCGGGCCAGGGGCTGGCTGCTCTCGGGAGGGCCAGGGCTGTGTGCAGCAGATTTGCAGAGCTGATGTCGAGGCCTTTGCTTCCACAGTTGCACACCAACTGGAACCCAAGTCAGGGTAAAGTTATCTTGAAATGTCTGTCTGATGTATTTCTGACCAGAGTATAAACAGGCTGCATTATTTGAGCTGAGATTTGAGTTTTGATTTAAACAAAACTGAAGATGCTTCACTCACTCTAGATCAAACCAACACTGTGTGAGCAGCATTGCTTACACCAGCCGGAGTCTGGGCTAAGACGGAGTGAAGGCAGGGGTCACGGCAACTCTGCACACGTGGTGCAGGGACCCCAACCTAGGGGAAAGTGTAAGGGTTGGTGCTGACTGATGGAGGGTGGATTGTATCATTGAACCCTTTCATGAGCATAAACCAGCTTGCTGAGGGACTTGGTCATGGGCTGCCTCACGTCTAATTGTACGTTGCACAGCTTGCAAAAAGCAAAGTTTGCTCCCCGAGTATGGCACGGCCAACTTGCTTTCCTTTTTGAAGTAACTTCTGAGCAGCAAATACCCACTGGCTGGCCTTGCTCAGCTAAGCTAACAGCTGTCCATGTGCTGCCTGTTGAGTATGCCACATCTTTGCTGCTGAGTTTGGCGCAACTGTTGGTGGAAAACCCATTGGAGATCCAGTATACTCTTGCTATTTGAGGAGTTGTCCAGGAGGAACTACCCACCTCTGCCATACTCAGGTGTCCCCTCATCCTCCTCTGTAGTACCAACTGCCTAAAGTGGTCTCTCCCTCTGCGATCCTACTGGCTGCAGTGCCTACGGCTCCCTTCTGCAGGTGGAGGAGAAATGGGTGGCAAGCGGTCAGCCTGGCCTCCTTATTTATTCTGTCTGCTGCCCTTGATATCTGCTCCCTGGCTTTTTGGCCTGGGGCCCTGCCGTCAATGAGCCGGTACTATTTGCAGCCCCCTCCAAGGTCATGGATAAATGATAGCTGCATTTTTCCCCTCTGCTTTAATCATCAGTCACCAAAGGCAGTGACGTTCGAATCCTTTAAACAAGAGGAAAGTCAAACCTCACCGAATGGGTTGTTAGGTGCCTGAGTCTCAGACGTGGCAGGGTTGTAAAAGACCTGGCTATCTGGGAGATATTTTAGTTCAGAGCCTGGCATTTTGATTGTTGTGATACCAGCTTTCAGAGCTGGGGGAAGCGGATAGAGGTGATGTTGGCTTTTTTCAAGCTAACATGTTAATCCTTTAAGATGCAGCGGGGGCATGGTTCAGGAGTCCTCTGAGATCATCTTTTGCATGCAGGGGGGTGGTGCAATGGATGTGTGTGGGAATACAGCTAGGTTGGGTTTTCCAGCTTCGATCCTGTCACCTGCAAGTGGAAATATGGGGGTTTTGGGTGTTACTGTTTTTTTTTGTTGTTTGTTTGTTTGGTTTTTTTTGTATGTGCTCTACAATAGTGACTGTGACATTGCTTTCCCTAAGGCTTTCATGGAGACTTGGAGTATCACTTTTTTGTTTTTTGACCTTAAGATTTTACAACATTTTACTGTGTGAATGCCTTCCTCTTGCTTCCCCTCTGTTTGTGCTCATCATCCCCTTGTTTTTCCCCAGCAGGCCCAGTTCACTGTTGTGTGACTTTGGGGCTAAAAGGTAAATTACAAAAGCCCAGGGACTGAGAGCTTGATAAAGCTTTGTGATCCAATCTGTTGGCGAATACAGCTGCAGAGAGAATTTGATTTGCATACATTTCCTACCCTGAATTCCTCTGGTGCTTTTAGGAGTCACCATAGCTAACACAATCTCTGAACTGTGGGACTTATATGCATGCAGAAGTACACCTATTTGCTTTCTTGGAAAGAGATTTACTGAAGCGTTTTTCATGTTATTGTCCACCCTCCCCCTTTTTCCTCCCTGTCAGAGGATTTTGTGCTGCTCTAGAGGCTCTTTGATCTGAGTTAATTCTTTGATGAAGCTTCACAAGACAATAAAAAAAACTGAGCACCGCTCTGGGGAGAATCCTTCCTGCTCAAAAAAGGTGGAAATCACGCTTGCCTGGTGAGGTGGTGCAGCCTGAAGGCAAAGAGCCTTGCTTGCTGCTCTCGTGGTGTTACCTCACTGGTGGATGCCAAGCTGCGAGTACCGCTCCGGGCAGGGGGGAGATGTGGGAAATACTGGTTGCCTGAGGGTTGTTCGTATCAGCATGGGGGGGAATTCGGCCGAGTGATTATCAAAGTGATGGTGGGGAGTTACCTAGGTGGAGGGATGTGGGCCATGTGCACTTTCCTTGCAAAGATGCTCAGGTGCGTCTGATTGGTGCGAGGACAACCCCACGGACTCCGCTAGTTTTGAGTGAGACCCCTTCTATTTCAGCCAGACCAGGGGCTGCTATTAAGACGTATGTCTGGAAGTTTTAAACCCAAGCTCTTCTTTTCCAAGGTCTCTTGGCTTTCACATACAAATCAGAGTGGATGTAGCCATGGATTCAGGTCTTGCCACGTCAGACTCCTCTAGCTGATCTTCACCTTGGTGAAGCATCTACCAAACAAAACTATGTGCCAGCGCCCGCCCAGAGTCACGGGCTCTGTGGGATCAGCTCCCGTGGGAAAGTTAGCGAGCTGCGTCTCGTTGGCCTTGGTCTTTCCTTCTTCCCCTTCTTGTGCCCGGCTGCACCGTTAATTGATGACTGCACTGTTCAGCTGTTGCTTCTGGAGCTGATTGTGTTGAGTTAAACCGCCAGAGCAGAGAAAGGGAACAGTGATTCTGAGTGCCAGGCTCGCATCTGAAAGATTACGGCACAATCTAATGAGCTCATTAATTTCATTTCATTAACCAAACAGTGCTTGTGGAGAATGGCAAATATTTAAAGAAGCGCAGCAGGGTCAGAAACACATTTAATTAATGTTGTCACATGATACTGAGAACAGGAGGGGGGAATAAATCCTGGTGCTATATATTAACATCCATGGTGACTTGTCTTTTATATTTAGTGTGTTTCTTGGGTGAAAGTCCTCTCGCTCTTGTATGTCTGCCTGGCTTCTATTATCACAGTGCCTGAGTAGCTCCCTGGCTCCAGTGTTTCCCCTTCTTCCCAGGGTCCATGGAAGTTGGGCAGTGCCGTTATCCCATTTAAAGGGGAACACGCGAGGCAAGAGGAGAGGACTTCATCACAGTTGCGCAAAGGGTCTGTGGCAGATGATGCTGGTTTCTCTGCAGTTCTTCTCTTTGGTAGGCCATGCCTGCTGTGATTATCACAGTAAATTAGTGATAGTCTGAGCTCATCATCTTCCTATTCATCCAGCTGGGCACCCTAGGTGCCACAGCGTGAGTAAAATCGGAAGCACACACAAATGATAGGGAAGAGAGAGGGTCGAATCCTTTCTTAAACCCTTTGAAGTCTGGTGCACTTGGCTTGGCTATTTGTAGAGACTGGTATGAGTCATAGCAGTTACAAAGCAGGTTCTCATCCCATTCTCCCCCGTGTCTAAGGGAATTTGGATCTGGGGATTTTTGGCATGAACCAGTTTCGTATTTATTAATCTGTGCTGTTGAGATGGGCTTTGCTAAAAGCTCATTGTGATTTGGGGGAGGATATCTCATTTGTGGTTCTTTGCTTAGGTCTGCTGTGAGGAATCCAATGAAAACTACATATTGCTTTTCTGATTGTCCTGGCACACTCTACTACTCCGGGAAAATTGAATTAGGATGGATACCTGGAATGCACCTGAAGGTCTGGGTTTCTCACTGGCAAATTATTTCTGTGGTTTCTGGTTCAAGAAGCATCCCAGCTAAAACAATCTCGGAGGGAGTGGAACTGTATTTTTTTTTTTCCTGAAGTCTGCTGACGTTCCTGTGTTTGTACATCTACTACCTTGCAATGTATTGAGATGCTCCTAGCTCTGCTAAATGGCTCTGCTTTTGACAGGGGCCAGGAGGTGGCTCTGATTTAGGGTAAGTGGTCAACTGAGCTTGCCTGAGATGTTGATAGGGCCAAGCCTGCTGTACCATGAAAATCAGCTTGGCCAAGGAATTGTAAAACCAAGTCAGCTTTGCTGTTAATGGTTACTTTGGCAGAGTGCTCAAAAGAAGCCGTGCCCTCCTGAACTGCCAATACTGCTTCATTTAAATCGATGGGTCACCCACTGCAGAGCGCCGGGCGGCCAGGTGTGAATTGTTTTTAGCTAAGAGTCAGTGCGAGATGGCTGGAAATGCCTTCCCTAGGCCATAGCTGCCTCAGGAGACCACTTCATCCTGCCAGCAAACCCCAGGGTTTCATCTGTCCCCGTGCAAGTTTCCCCTTGGAGCAGAGCTGTGCCGGAGCTCTGGGGCGGGGGGGGTGGGGTGGGGTGTGTGCATCTGTGCAGGCAGGACCGTTTTTTCCTTGCCATAAAAGCAAATGCACTATACTTGGCAATATTCCTTAGCAGTGATTATACCAACATTAAAGAAGTGTTGGCTCTTAATGCAGTATTGATAAGGAGAGGAGTTTAACGGAGTGGCGTTTTCTGGCTGGCCAGGTAGAGAGCCGGCAGAGCCGGGGCGCGCAGGGCGGCTGCCGTCATTAATTGCCACAGCTGGAGGAAGCAACGGGGCTGAAAGGCCGAGCATAAATTGTGAAGCGCCTATGAATTAGTCCTTGGGTGACAGCTTTGTCCGACAGCTTCTCGGCAGCGTCTGGCACTTCCACAGGCAATCACAAGCGGCTGGGGAGCAGAGGAAGGCAAAGAGCAGGAGGAGAGGGTCTCCTTCCGCTTTGCTCTGTGGCAGTTCGCCCATTACCCCATCGCTCACCCCTCGGCTTGTCATTACTTGATTCTTCTTTATTGCAATAAAATGAAGCCGTGCTTCGGGCTGCTGAGTTCATCCTCCATCGGGGAGCGTTAACCCCTGTGGCTGGAGGCCAGGCGCTATCCGACACGCTTGGCCGGAGGCAGCCTGGCTGGGCAAGCCCTCCTGCTGCTGAGAAGATGGGATGGATGGAGCACCTGGCTGGTGCTGAGGGGTTTCAGCGTTGCTCTGGAAGTGCTGAGCACCCCTGTGTGGGGCTGTGCTGATGGGATGAGGGATTTGTCCCCCTTTGCTGGGGACTTAGCAGTGCTGGTGGCCCAGGTGAAGTCCCTTGGGGGATTCCAAGGGGTCGGTTGCTGTTATTGCTCTCTATGAGAGAGGAAACCATGCCCATCATTGAATTAAGACTGGATTGTAATAGAAACATCTGCTGATGTAAATTCTTGCTGGTTATTTGGTTGCCATCTTTCTGTTCACCTAGATGGAAAGTCTCTGCGATGGAGCCTGTGTCCTTGGCTGGCACGTGTCATCTGCAGGGAGCCCTGGGGCCTGTACTGGATGAGTATGTGATTAGTGCCCGGGAGGCAGATTGTAACAATTTCCATGGTGAGCTGGTTGGACTGTCCTTCCCGTTTCTGACATATGGGCCTTGGGCATGTCCAGCTTGTGCCTTGTGCTTGGGTGGATGGTCCCGATACCCAGCCCAGCATGGGAAGAGGCAAAATCCCTCCCTGCCACAGGGCCTGCTGTGAAGACCTCACATTCCCTCAAGAAAAGCGATAGAACAACATGACCTGGGGAAGGGTCCCTCCAGGTCCAGCACAGCCATAGGACAAGAGAGGTTCTTGTCTGGGCTGAAGTCATGGCCCAGAGCAGGAGGTGCAAACTGTGGGGAACCTGGCAGGGCTGAGCCGGATTTGGGCGATCTTGCCAAGCTTTTGTGATGCTGGGAGGCTGATAGCATTTCTGTGGTTGCGGTGACATGTGTAGCCCTTTCTCAGGAGGACCCGTTTTTGTCCTGCCTTTGGAGCTGGCGAACAAGCTGCCCACTGCATCCTGCTGAACTGTTTCTCATGCCTAGGAAAAAGAAAACTTGTCCTCCTGCATGAAATCACAGGGACAAAAATCTCTGGTGGCCGAGGCAGCAGCTGTGCCTTTCATTCGCTGCTTTGCAGCGATGCTGCCTTGAGGCGCGCGGTTTACTCTATAGCCATTTGCACGTATTAAAGCAACACTTCCCTATTGCTTCCTGGCTCCCTAAAATGCCAAGTCACACCAGGGATGTGACAGATTGGCCAGTGACCTGGAAGGACATCACATGGAAGGATTTAGCTTCTGGAGGGGGTTTGTCCAGGGAGCTCGTGGGTGGAGAAACAAAAAGCTTTCCAAATACCAATGCTGTCTCTTCTGCTGCTTCTTAGAGGGAGAAACTGGAGTGAGAGAGCACCTGACAGCAAAATGCTGCCTGAAATGCAGCTATTTCACATAATTCCCATTCCCAACCTCTTTGAGTAAGTGTTTGACCATCTTTGAAGGTGTTTTCTAGTTCACTGGTGTCATCTGTGAACAGATTTTCTTGGTCTACTCTCAGACATTTGGACCATGACCAGAAGTTTGCTTATCCCTTTTATACTCAAGATGCTTGAATCCTTGTCAAACAGCCAGCTTGTGAAAGTGGAACAAACTTTTCTTTTAAACCTTTCCAGCCTTATTACAAAATCAAAATATGTATGGGATCGGGAAAAACCAGCTTTGCTAGTAGAAACCTGAAAGGTAGAACATAAAACCAAAACTGTGGATTTCAATGAAACTTAAAATAACACAGATTTATTTTTTTTTTTTTTTGTCTTTTCAGGGAGAGAGGTATTCCCTTCTTGTGAGCTGAAAGGCAGAGATTTTTTTCCCAGCTCTAGTAGTGGCACCTTCTGCTGTCAGAATTGATGGCTTAGATTCTCAAGATACTTGAGGCTTCAATAGTTATGCTCTCTTAATTGAGGTATTACAGATACTATAGATTTTTTTAGCACATCCTTTACTTTTTATTGTTTTCCATGGTTTGATGGTTGCCTCCGTGGGTGAACTTGGAGCTCTGTCCAGAAGGTAAACAGAATCCTTAAAAAAAAAAAAAAAAAAGGCAAATCTAAATACGAATCTGTCAAAAATAGACTCTTCTCTGCAGCAGCATTAAAGGACACTAATTGATTGCCAGTATCTGTCCAAAGAGCTGAGTGAGGGAACCAGGGGGAATATTCTCCTTGTGGCTGTCAACATCAGACCTGGCAGCTGTGGTGCCAGGTGTCCATCATGGACGTGGAGACAGATCGATGAACTGTGAAGAGAAACTGCATGGGTGGTTCTGATGAAGTCTGGGGCAAAAATCTCACATGCTTCCATGGATTTCACCCTTGGGGGAAAAAGGAAAGAAAAAAAAAAAAAAAGGCATGTTCATTTTCTCAAAGTTTGGCCCAAGCAGTTGCTTGTCCTCTAACTCAAGTTATTGGTTGACAGCAGTTTTGCTTTTCAGAAGATGTCGAGTATGTAGCTTCAGATAATCCAGCTCTTCCCTCCAGCACCCTTGGAGATGTGCACCCAAAGGCACTAACAGCTTTTGAAATTCTTGACCTTGTAGAAATCCATAGAAACTGTTTTCCCAGCCAACACTTTGGATAATTTTTTGGTAGCCCAACACTCAGTCCATAAAAAACTGTGCTTCCCTGCTCTGGCTTTTCCATTGCAGTTCTCCTAAGGCACTCTGGCAGTCATTTCAATTCACGATATGTTGGGCTGCAGCTGAAGTATTTTAATTTTCACTTTTTTCTTTTTTTTTTTAACCAAGAAAGAAAAAGAAAATCTTTCTTTTTGTTTCTTATGGAAAAGTTTAGACAAGAAATGATTTTCATTAGAAATTCCCACGGGGAAGGAATAGGAGACAAAATCCTGTTTTCTGACTAACTCTTGTTTCAAATACCGAGGCAGAGTGAATCTTTTATAAGCCCTTTTAGAGGAGAGATTTTAAACAGAATTGTCCATGAAAATGGAAAACATCTTGCACATCCTAAAAAGTGCTGGGCCATTGTTGTATAGGGGTCGCTACCGCTCCACCTCTTCTGATTAAGTACGAACACATTGCATTTAAGCAAAGCCTTAAGGCAAGCTTTCCATATTCATAAGACAACGGCTTATCAGGAAAGGAGGCATTTTGGGGAAATGTCAATATGAATATTACAGTCTCTTGCTCTTTGTATTGTCCCCTAAATCGTCAAAGTGAAGTTGTAGGAGATAATGTGCAATTATGCTGTCACTAAAGTTTCTGGAGCCATTTGCAGGAGCTTTTGAGAGATATCCTTCTAGGCACGGAGGGGCTGCACGCTCCCGTCTCTCTGTAGTCCTTCCAAATAGACTGAAAAATGCTTTTCACTGTGTGCGTGTGGGAGACTCAATGATGTTTGAGAGTGAGGCGTTCTTGCTGTCCTTTTCAGTGACGATGGTGTGAGAGATGATGTGACTGGGACTTCCAGAAGACCAAGAAGAGGAGATCCTGATAACTCATGTGGCTGCCTTCAGGTATGTCCACAGGTCTCCTGAGCTGCCTAGCAGTCACAACCTCCAGCAGTCACAACCTCCATGGCTCAAAGGCATCCAGTGTCATCCTAAGGACACAGAAGCAAACTTCCTGCTTCTCTAGCTGGTGTGGGTTGTCCTCACACAGGTGGAGAGCTGGGGATCTCATCTTGCCTCGCTCCTCCTTGCACAGGGACCAGATCTGGGGGGCAGCCTTGGGTGAGAAGTCTTTTTGGGCTCAGGAGTGAGGGTTTTGGGCATCTCCATGGTTTTGGAGAGAAAAGCCTCCTCTCATCTCATGGTGTGTTTCTTGTTTTAATTGCTGACAAGTTTTGTGGAGGACTCTGTGGCAACAGAGTGGAGGTGAGGCTGGTACCTTGCTTGATGTGGTGTTTTTCAGCCCTGGAGACAGGCTCTCCTTGTCTCTTGGTTGATTTTTTTTTTGGTAAGTGATGTGCCCATTTAGGGATAAATAATATTTTTTGTTCTATTTGTTATTTATTTCTTCCGTTTAATATTTAGAGATGCTCAATCTTTAAATCACACGCTTTGTCATGGCAGGAGCTAGGAAAGCCGGTGAGCCAGAGGCAGCATTGCTAAAACACAAGCAGGGCCAGAGGGCACAGGAGAGCAGGATGAGGAATGGGTTCAACTGCCCTGTTGCTGTTGGGATGGATTAACCTCTTCCTTGCTGCTGGGATAGGCAAAAGTCTGTCCTGACAGCTGTTCCAGCTGGAACAGGGAAGATGCTGAGTGCCTGGTGTGGCAGTCTGGGGTGGCATTTAGTTAGCATCTATACGGGCTTGCACAAGGTGTCACTTGCTGCAGCAAGGACCTGGGGTTGTTGACCCATAGAGGTCTCTCCCACCTCTTCATTTTTCCCTGCTGAGAAGGCAAAATTCACTTACGCTTGACAGAGCCATTTGTATAGCAGCATGGAGCCAGGCTAACGCATAGTGGGGATCATCTGGGTTTGGGCTGAAGCCGCTTCCGGGCTGTGTGATGCCAGGGGGTCAGAGAGACCTTACAGCAAGGGGCTCCTCTGCCATGCATCATGCGTTGAAGCCCCTGGCCGGGCTGCTGGGGCTGTGTTGAACCTTGTCCTCTCCTTCTCCCAGGGCAGAAGGGTGATCTGCTCACTTACCTGATGCTGGGGGCAACAGCTGGGCTCCAAATACTGGCTCCTGGTGGCAAAGATGAAGCTGCTGGGCAGGAGTGAGAGAAGGTGAAGGAGCCTGGAGGAGTGGTGGGTAAGCAAAGCTTTCTGTTGCCAAGCAGAGTAGTTTTATTGCAAGTGTTAACAGTATTTACTGTGTTTTCCTAGAGCCCCAGAGCCAGATTTCATGTAGTTCAGCTGTCACTAAAAAGCAAATGTACATTTCTAGCCCTCCCACCCCTGTTGACATCCTGGAAAATGAGATTCCTGAGCATGAAAAAGCCAGCAGAAAAATGCCTGCTCTCCAAAGCGTGCTGTCTTCAGTTCCTGGAGCAAAACCTGATGGTTCCGGAGACTGTGCTTGGGTTCATCAGTACTGAACATCTGCTGGAGTTCTCCCTGGCTACTTCAGGCAGTATCCGAGCCCCACACGGCTTGGCTTGAAAATGTGTTATTCGATGGCATTGATCTCAGGGGCAGTGAGCTGTTTCATTTAATTGTTCTCTCTTTGTTTCCTTGAGCATTTTCATTCATTCTTTGATGTGCAAGCCCGTCCTTGCTAGTTTAGCCTTACCAAGAGTATCCTCAGCGGTGGGGTCCCCCTTGCCAGCATGTCTGTATGTGGCTGGGAGCATCCCCATGAAGGGGGTGAAGAGGGAAGCATCCCTCCATCAGCCCTGTGGGCAGCATGGGGCTGAGACGGGGAGAATAGCAGGAACGTCAGGATGTGGCTTTTTCCCAAGGGATGAGGAGCAGGGGAACGTCTAGGGCAGCAGGCACAGTGAGCTGGGGAGCTTGAGACTGCTGCTGGGTGTCAGGAGAAGCCTTCAACTGAGTAAACACTGCCTGCTCTCCCTCCTGCCTTCTCTGAATGTTTTTTTTGTTTTTTTTTTTCCATACCCATTAAGGTAATTAAATCAGAGGTTATGATTGCGGGTGGGGGAAGGAGAAGTGTCAGACAGCCCTCCCTGGGTGGGGTCCTTGTACCTTCCTTCCTCCCACAAATGCCACCTCTGAGCAGGCGTCCGGTCTCATTCCTTTTTTGTGTTTTATTTATGAATAAATAATTGCCATGGCAGAGAATAAATCACACGTCTCTCACTGGGCTGATGCTTTCAGCCAGCTCATTACTCTCCCTTTATCCCACTCTGAGCGGTGCCTGGCAAAGTTTGCAGCTTTTGCAGCCCTCTTCCCTCCCGCTCGCCATTGTCCTCCCCAGCGCCTGCCTGCAGACCTGGCCTCTGGTTAATGCCCTGCAGGGTGATGCTCTCCCGGGCCACACACGTGAAAGCATTTCCGAGGCTGGGCAAGATTTCCCAAGGGACGGCGAGTGGTGGAAACAGGGACGGGGAGCCATTTATTATTCTTTACAGGCTCAGGCACTTGCACTGTCTGGGTTGAAATTTGTGCTGGGATGGTTTTGTGGTTTTCCTAACCGGTGTATGATGTACAGTGAAAGATGCTGGGTGTGCAAGGTAGGAGCGTGTGTGCGTGGGGAAGCTTTGTAGCATACGGCAGGACTTCAGTAAAAGCAGGTGTGTATTTATTGTTCTTGTTCCCTGTAAACTAAACAGATATTTGCAAGGAAATATTTCCTATTTTATATCAGTTAAAAATAAAATTAGAGACCAGGGCTGTTGTCCTGGGCACCTACTAGTCTGGAGATGCTTTTTTTTCAGTGTAAATGTGCCTTCTGACAACATTGGTCCAGACAGCAAGGGGCGGAACTTTTTCCTGACCCGACTGCACCTACACAGAGGTGAGAGTATGGATCTGAGGATGTCAGGAACAGGCTGGGACGCTGGAGACTCAAGCAGGGATTTGTTGTGTTTCTCAGCCCATCATTGATCTCGGTTTTGCTCTGAGCAGAGCTCTTCAGTGCCCAGCATCCCCAGCTCACACCGTTCTGAGAAAACGCTGAGCAGGCTGCCAGCGGGGTCAGCACCAGCGTTAAATCCGTGGCTGGCTGGATTCTCCCACAGCCCATTGGACGTGGCTGTTCAGTGCAGGTGCCTCTCCTGCATACGCGTGATTTGTCAGACACGTCTGTCTCAAAGCAGTCCAGGTGGGTGTGAGAGTGTCCCTTAGGCAGCAGAGGCTGTTTGCCTCCTGTACCCTTTCTGCTGGCCTTCCGTCTGTTTGCACAGCAACACCGGGCAGCGTGCTCAGCCGTTCGCCATCTCGGCTGCTGTGCTAGCTCTCGTCTCTTCTGCACGAGTTTGTCGCTTGTGCTGTGAACACTTTTGCCATAGCTGTTGGATGGGGGTAAGAGTGGGAGAGCAGGATGGCCACACCTGCTCGCAGGTGCAAATGGGTATTTGTGCAATGGCAGCCTCTGTTTTGGTCCAGGGGATAACTGCTAATGCTGGGGTAATACATGGTATTGCTGTAGCACCAAATGCTTGGGAGAAATAAATAGGTTTGAGAGATTTGAGAGCTGAAGAGAAATTGTCTAGTGCCACAGCGTGCTGAGCCAGATGTGTGCTAGTGGCCGTCCTTCCTAGGGGCCAGCGAAGCCCCAAGGTAGGGTCCTTGGAGGGGCTAGCGATTGTGCAAGCAGTTGTAGGATGTGTGGAATAACAGCCAAGAAAAGAACACTGGGGCAGAGGAAAGAGCATGTGGGGACTTTTGCCTCCGCTGATATTGGTACGCCCCAGCTGCAGGGATATGGAGTGTTTTGTGGGAGAAGAGGTCACAATGGCAAAAAATGCATAGGTCAGCAGAGCTCTCGTTTCATGGGTACTCAGTAGCCATCCCAGCAAGGAACAGGTCTCTCCGAAACCTGGGCAAGCTCCTGAAGCTATAGCACAGCTGCCTGCCAGGCTGGAACAGCAGGCTGTGGCTTGAGCCAGCTGTGGGTTTGCGGGACAAGCCGAACTGGGACCTTTATGTACTAGCTTGTTCACCTTTCCGAGGAGGAGGAGTGAGATATTTGACTCTAATCTTTATTTCTCAAGGGTTTTGGCTATCATTTTGCAGTTCTGTATAAACTTTGATATTGCTAGATGGAGTTCTCTGGGAGTTGCATCTAAATCTAGAAAGAGTCTGCATCTTTTTTTTTAAACGCTGCTCTGGTCAATTTTGGGTTAAGTTCTGTGCTGCATTAGTCTTCAGCTTCAGGAAACACAAGAAATGCATGATGTCATCAGTTGTGTACTATCACATGCTTTCCAAATGCCATCAGACTTGCTAAATATTCAGTGTACATTTTCTGTCTCAGCAGACTGTGTTGGCTGAAACTGCTTATGCAAATGAAAAGCTGTACCTCTTCAATAGGTTATTATGAGCTGATCCTTAATAATCGGTGTTGAACTGAGCAGTAGGTGGGAGAAGTCAGCGGAGGCAATAATTAATCAAGCGGCTTCACGTCTAGCCTGGATGTGGATCCCAGAAAACCCTCTCTGAAGACAGGACAGGCTCCTTGGAGCCCTGCGTTCATGTCTAACCTTTGCAAACTCCTCGCAATAATGCCTCTCCCATGTACGACTCAAGTTATGCGAAAAACCTTGTTTAGATTTTGCCCAGTGACTCCCAAGGGAAGCCTGTTAGAAAGTCTTTCTGCTCTGAGCCTCTTAGCATTTATTTCTAAACTCCAGCTTATACTAATTCACAGCTGCTTTGTTCTCATTTGTTCTTTGACTGAAATGGCTCTTTTTCACCCTTGTTTCCTCCCTTTTTTTTCCCCTCCAGTTCTCCATGTATTTCTAGACCACAGCCACATCCTTTCTTGGCTTTTGTTTTGCTAGACTAAGTGGGCCGAGCTCTTTTCATCTCCTCTCAAAAGGCAAAGCCCTCTGTTTCTTATATCACCCCTCTTTTTTTTTTTCTCTCCTTTTTTTTCAGCTCCTTTTGATCTGAAGTGGACCTAGCCTCCTAAATCACAGTTTTGAAAGATGACAGGGCCCTTACTGTGGAGCCTGGCCTGGGATGGTGGGTGTGAGAGCAAGGAGGCTGCTTTCTGGCCACGGTGAACAAGACCCAGAGGAAGGCAGCGGTACGACCAAAAAGAAGCAGCAAGGAGTTGATTTTGGGCTCAGGTAAGTCCCTGATAAAGGGAGAATTTTTCCTGTTGTAAAACAGGACATATGCCAAAAAATGTAGAATTGATTTATCTCAGTGGCTTGTTAAGAGTTAATCGATAAAATAACAGTTGCCACCTTATTATGAGAAACTAGCTGATTAGGAACTTGATTAATGGGATGATTTTTCTTGACTATAATTAAAGCACCGCATGGCTTCTTGTATAATTGATATTTAATGCTTACATGGAAAGCTGGTTGTCTATAAGAAATGGGTGTTTGTTTTTTTTTTTTTTCAATTATTCACATGTGGGTTGGGCAGAGGATAGGCCAAGTGGCTCATCTAGCTGTGGGGAAGGAGGGAGAAGAGGATGGGATGCAACTTGTCAGGATCAGCAAGCAACCTCTTCATTACTAGAGAAATGGAAGAAGATCAACGTTTCATAGCCTTGCATGGGCTATGACACAGTTGGACAGGTCTATAAGCAGAAGTGAGGATTTTTTACTGAGTACAGAGGTCTCATTAGTCTAAGCTGCAAAGACTCAATAGAAAATTAAACCCAGAAATAAGATCCTGACTTCTGTTGGAGAGTGGTATGAGAGCAGGGAGTCATCCACCCAACATCCTCTCTGACACTAGGAAGCAGTGCACAGTAGCAGAGAGTGAAAAGTTAGAGGAAATGTGCTAAAAGTACAGTGGTGCTTCTGCTAGTGTCCTGTTCCAGCTCTGGCATCAATGTCAGGGAGGCTTCCACAGCCAGAGGTGGTACTTTTTTGTTTAATTGTCCTGGGGGAACTTTATTCATGGACTTTGTAAAATTTTGGACCATTTCCCAAGAGAGGCAGTGGAGTCTCCACAATGTTGGATGCTTTTTCTGAAAGATCTGCTCCGGCCCAATCTGCCTGATGGAAAAGCCTACCTAGCTTGTGTTTCCAGGGCATCAGAGTCCATAATCTCGGTGGTCTTCTCTGGTCTTGAGGTCCATTAACACTTCAGTTAAACTAATGCATCGAATCTCAGTCCTTTTGCCTTGCAGATCTTTCAACAGTGCTCGTGGCCACTATGATAAAGGCCTGGTCCAAAACCTGTGCCAGGTTCTGTGCCAACTTTAGCAGTTTTTGGGCAGGTGTGAAGGACATGAAGACATATGATGGAGATACAGAGCTATGCCAAGTGTTCACACACAAGTTTTTAGATGGTAGTTCATTTTGTATTATATGATCTTAATTAGATCACTGGGACATGCTGGATGCATTTTCTCCACTAAAAAGAAGTTTGGTCCTAACCACCATATTCTGTGTCTTTTTTAATTAGCAGTATTAACCCAGATTTTCTTCCCTAACAGAGGACTACAGCCCTCACTATAGGGAAACTGTAAGTGATCATGCCAGTGTATGAGTGTGAGGCTCGCTCCTCTGTAAAAGCAAGTCTCTCAATCTCCACGTGTCCCAAGTTTTGTCTTTCTGTTGGCCAGCATGGGCAGCAGCTGTGATGGGAGATCAGGGATGGGCTGAGGTTAAGCAGGGAGGCTGCAGGCAGCCTTCCAGCCCTCAGTCTGGCATCATCCGTGCGGGGAGGTCACACTCAGCCTCGTCCCCTGTTGAGTTCTCTGCTTTTCTTTTCCACATCAATCTGTCCATCGTTGTCAGGATGGTGGCTTCCTTGGGGTGTGTATATGTGCAATGAATGTCACACCACCCTGAGTGAATCTGCAAACCATCGCTGATGCATTATTAAAATTTTGCTTTGTTTTTCTTTCAGGCGAGCAAGAACCAGAGTATTTGGAGGTGGGTAGATTGTGCTAAACTGTTTATTGCACGTCTCTTGAATATATAACATGTCTATGCGACCTCCCTGAAGAGTTAGACAAGCCTTTGCACAACATAATAATTCTCAAACGCTTATAAATGCAGACAAATACTCTGGTGCAATGAGAGGAATTTCAGACCCCACATGCTGGGTTATGGATGCTTCTGGGGGGCCCCTAGATCTGCAGGAGAAGACTTTTTTTTTTTGTCTGAGAGCAAAATGTTAATACATTCTTCTGAAATGGCAGAGGAGTCAGTGGTAGGTTTTAAAGGCAATAGCCCTCATCGCCTTTGGGAGAGATGCTCTGGAAATCCTCGATGACACAAGCCAGCCTACAGTCTCTCTTACCTTGTAGTCAGCCAAACAGCAAGAAATCTTCAGCACAGAAAGTTTTCTTGTCATTTTTATTCTGAAGTAATGTAATGGAATGTGTGGGGTATGCCAAATCTGCTTTGCTAGGGTTCTGTTAAATGCTCTTTTTTTTTTTCTTTTTTTCTTTTTTCTTTTTTTTTGTTTTTCTGGAAGCTGGGAGCACATACAAATATTTTTTTTTTTTTTAATTTTAAACCAGAAGTGTTTATACTCTGTCTTCAGATGACGTTTTTTCTTTAAAAAGTAAACTCTAACAAACAAACATTTTTATCCTGAAGTATTGTCTCAGAGTTTTGACTTTTTATTTTGGTGTCTCACTGCAAATTAGGAGATGGCAGAATTTTTCAGGGTTGTGGTGTTTGATTCAGAAAGGAGGCTCATTCAAAAATGTGTGTTTCTGGGAAGAGACAGAGCCTGGGGGGAATTTTTTTTTTTTTTTTTTTCCTCCCAGTAGCTTCTGTAGCTCTTTCCATGGGCAAACTGGGAAGTGAGGCTTTACAACACTGTAATTGCATATAGCACGTAGTTAACCCTGATGTAAATATAGAAGACCCCAGGGAGAGTTAGACCCTTTGAAATGAAACCAGGACTTATGTAGGAGTTAGTGATATGACTTTTGGCACACCGAGTTTGCATATAGCTTAGGTTATTTGGTTACGTTCGCCATCTCTCTCTGGCTGGCATCATTACAAGAGCTTGCTTTTACCGGAGTTCGCTGACTGAGGGACCACTTCCATAACACGGAGTTTGCTCCTTGGCTAATCTTATTTGGATAGCTGAGATAGGTAGGCAGTAGGTTGCCATTGCCTATGTTTGCTTTGCTAATATCAGAACAGTTTCAGTGTTACTTACTCTGGAGTTTGTGTTTTGACAAGATCAGGCTGCAGCTTGCTGTTGAAATGGGTCAGAATCCCACATTTACCAAAGTTTGGCTTGAGAAAGTCAGAAATAATCTGACAGCGTGCATACTGTGTGTGCAATTGCCAAGAGTCATGGGTACAGAGATCTCTTCTGACGTTGGCTTGTGTCTACCTGCCAGTGCTGTAGGGGATGAGCTCTGGCTGGAGAAACCTTTGCTGTGGAAAGCTTTACTGGTACAAGACTTCTGCAGCTATCAACTGATGAGAAACTGATGAGAAACAGGTTCAGAGGTCTCCCTAAAATACTTGCCATGGGCTTGTGTCTCCCACAGAAACCTAGGACGTTGCAGGTGGACTGTACCTTGCCAGAAGCTGGGTGAGTAGGCTGAACCAGCTGTCTAGGCTCCTGGGAGTCTTATTCATTGATGTGGTCTCCTTGAGAATGTGCTTGCTGCTGGGGGAAAGGCTGTTAAAGTCTTTTGAAGGAGAGCAGGAGAAACCAGAGAGCTTACAAAACTGGACTCCAAAAATCTATCTCCAAGATGTAGTTTGCAGTTCTTGCAATGAACTCCCCTGTGTGTTTTGCTTATGTTTAGCATATTTTCCCCCTCATTTTTGAGTTTGGTCCATGGACATGAGCATTCTAATCCAAAAGTCCAGATGTCACAGAGCAAGTCCATCACCCTGACGTGGCCCAGAGGGTGAATCCAGAATTACTGCCCTGCTCTGAATTGCCATGAACCACTCTGCATCCGCTATTGTTTCCATGGCAAGTGGGAGGTTATTCAGCTTCGTTGGCTTGCACATGGCTCTGGCCAGCTCAGAACAGTTTGGGCATGTGTTTCAGCTGTCCTGCTCGGAGCAGTGACAGTCAGACGAGGGCAGCAGGGCCAGGACAGTCTGCCTGGCTCCACTCTTCTAGCACAGCCACGCTCGCTCGCGCTTTGGCAACGGGAAGGAAATTTCTCACTGATCACAAAGAGGTGGGAGGGAAGAATAAATTAATTAAAAAGATAATAAAGAGTCCAGCTACTTTTCAATTTCCAACGTGCCTATTTTCTTAACTGTTCCTCCAAATTATCATCTCATTAGATTTATTCTGTTTCCTTGGTGGTGGTGTTATTCTGTTTATCCCACGTCACTCCGCAAATGTCTCCCGTCTCCTTCCAGCCAACTTGCACAATACGTTACAATTACATAATTATGCCATTGTAATCAAATAATTAAGTTGCACATTAAACACGCATTAGAGCTCACAAAGGAAGGAGCTTCAGACATGGGCATGGAATAGAAGGGAGTGAGCCAGTGAGTGTTGGCGCTAATTGCATCTTGCTTTTAATGACTTGAGGACTCCAGGTTTTTGGTCTCAGGTGGCAAAAAGGGAGCGAGCTGAGGCTGCTGAGTTTTAAATAAGCAAGTAGGTTTAGTGAGCAGACTCCCCTGTGGAGAGAAACAAGGCTCAGTGACCAAACACACACAGAAAGGAAAAGGGAATGATTGTGAAGCCTGTTGGCTTTGAGTCTATTGAAATCCACTTTAATTGAAGCTCAGAATCAACTCTCCCAGGAGAAGGAGGACACATGTCCATTACCATCGTGGGACTCAGCTGGCCCAGCAGGAGAAGGCTGTGATGTCTTTGGGATATGGTTATTTTAGCAGTGGTGGGGAGGAGTGAATGAGTCTGTGGGTAAGGCATATGTGTGGGGTTTTTTCCTTTCTGTGTTTGTTGATTTGGGTAAATAACACCAAGCAGCTCCAGATCTGTATTTTGGCCTCATCCTGACTCTAATTTGCTAACTGCTCAGAAACACGTGGCAGGGGGTGGCTTGGATTCTCTGTTCAGGGCAGGTCCAAGAGGCAAAAGCTGTGGAGCCACTACTCACAATCCAAACTCTGCAGGATGAGATTTGGGGCAAAATGCCAGGACCAGAAACCAGAAATCTGCGTTTTGATACAAGTTTGGGTGATTCTTTCGAAGCATCCTGTGTGAGTATTGGGCAAAACACCTCTGAATCCTCTATCTCATAGGTGATGTCCACCATAGCTGGGAAGCAGGCTGGCAGAGGAAGCTGACAGAGGTGGCTGGAGAACAACATGCAGACTTCATCTACATCTCTGCACCAGGGGATACCATCTAGGGAAACTAGAGATCAAATTTAAACAGAAATTGCAGGCATGGAGGAAGGACTGTCTGGAGAACAAGAGCAAATGTGTGTCCAGCTTGATGCACCAAGTTAAAAGGGTCTGTGTGGTAGGTCTTTGCAAGTAGGATCACAGTCCCCTCCTAAAACCTTTGGTTAATAAGTCTCTATTAATTTATTTCTAATGGGATCTTTAATCTTGCAATTAAAAGACAAAGTTTGTGCTCAGTAATTGCACAGAGGAGAAAAGAGATATTCTATGATGCATGAATAAGCATTAGAGGGAGAAAAATATTTATAAATCAGGAAACAGTGAGTTGCAGCAGCCTGCAAGGCTCTCTCCTCGCCAGTGACCTAAAGGACAGTGCATCAGTCTTTGGCCTCCTGGGAAATCAAAGTGGCTGAGCACAGCAGGAGCCAGCTGAGAAGTGAGGAGCAGCAAAATACTCTTAAGTGGCCCGTCACGCCACCTGCCTTTGCTCTGGTACTGTACCCATCACACTGCACTAGCTGTTCAGGTCCTGGGGGATGTGCAGAGCTCTTCTCGGTGTCTCACCATGCCACTGTTGTGTCTTATACGCCTGTTCTAGAGATCTTGACCGAGCTATGGTCCTTCTTCCTGACCATGTGTTATCACACGAACCATGCCTATCCCAGGCAGTCTACTACTTGAGTGCGGAAAAAGGTTGCAGCAGCATCTCTGATCCATGGGTTGGGAAGTGGAGAAGACGATGTGGTGGCAGAAATCCAGAAACTCCACCTCAGCCACAAGTTAGCATCATGTTTTCCCCTAAATCTTGAGAACAAAACAATTTTCCCAAATCCCTATTTTGAGCATACATACACGTGCTTAAGGAAAAAAATGCTGAGCTTTAGATAAGAGCTCTTTGCTGTATTAAATCTGATTTACTGGGTTCCTGTACCACGTACAGACTTCACAAAATGCAAATGGTGCAGATTAGATAAGATGGTGTTTAAAAGGAAAAAAATGTCCAACTATTGAAAGAAGATGCAATTCGATTAGCAGATCCAAAGCTGTAAGTGGAGATTGAATGGGCTATAAACAATTTAAGGCTTGGGAGAAGGCCAGCGCTGGCTGGGTATTCATTTGTAGTCCAGTGTGCTGTCTCTCTAATCCACTAGGAGAAAGCAAGGAACAATGGGAAAAACTTCTGGACAGAGTCATCTTTCACACTGAGAGCTCATCATGTCCTGTTCAAATATTTCTGAGCATCTCCATATTCATCTAATATTGCATGTATACTTAAAAGAAAATAAATATCTATATGCACACTAAAACACTAGAGCTGTATATTTCTTCAGCCCTCCTATTCCTGTTGGCTGTTTGTGTGCGCATCTGTCTCGTTTAAATCTTGTTCTTTCTGTTGTGTCCACATCAGGATGAATTGCAGGAGATACCTGAGTGGACTATCAATGCACCTCATGGTGTTACGGTTTAAGTGTTGCTTTAAAAACAACACTTCCAATCAGCTGCCCATTGACGTGCTCCTGCAATGCTTTTTTTACGTGCAGCTACAGTCTGCTCAGGAATTTTTGAGAATTTTTCTGGATGCATGCACACATTGCTTGGCTCCTTTGAGCTTCCTGTGCTGCTGACTGGAGAGGGATGCTAGGGGCTCTTATGAGAATTAATATTTTCTTACAGCACTGGTTCTGGGAATTGAGTATTTATATAACTTGTGTTAAAGGAAAAAGGCCTGCTGAGAGGAAAGAAAAAGAAAAAAAAAAAAGCCTGTGAGGTGGAAGTTGGATGTACTCTGAGGCTATGAAATCAGACCAACTCCCCATCCCCAGGCTTTCTGGATACTGAGCAATGGGACTGGACTCCCATGGGGTGACTCACCTAGGGGTGACTTGTGGGGATGTCCATGGGAGCGGATTTGGGTCTCTGTTGTCTAAAATGTTCATGAGCTTCTGACTTTTTGAGAATTTCCTTTTCAGACAGAAATAAACCCCAGCAAACAGTAATTGTCTGACACGTGGAACCGTGGGCACTCACTTTCTTCTGGGGACAGTTTTGGTTTTTTTCTAACAGTGCCAGCAAATTTGAAATACCAAAACTCTTTGCAGAGACGAATTTCTGGTTGCTTGAATGATTTTGATCCCCTCTGTAAATCTGTCTCGACAGACATTTTTCTCTGCTGTTCTTTATTTTCTACCCTGATTTCTAACCTGTCTCCTAATTTGTTTTATGTTCTCGTCCTTCCCTGGCGATGGCAACACCTCCTAATATAGCATGGTCTGCCAATTCTATTATTTGCTCTTTACTTCTTTTTCCAGCTTGTTAATGAAGAGGTGACGAAAGACGGGTCTAACAGTGATCTCTGCCGAACCCCACCAGGCACATCTCCCCATCTTGACAAGATGCTATTTATCATTTTGCCTGGTTTATGGTTCCTCACTCGCTTTCTGAAACACATGACATCTCTCATGTCCAAGCCTATTTGAATGGAACATCAGAGTAATCTTTCATTTAAATGCTGGATCAAATATATTTCTAAAGCTGAAATACCATTTTCTACTTCAGTTGGATAGAGGGCCAGAGGACATTGACTAGGTAGGGGCTGAAAAATCAGTGTTCTTCTTATTTCAGGCCATCTTTGCATAACCTGCTGAGGACAGCTCAACCTTGAGAAGCTTTTATGGCACATGTCCCCATCCTGGTGGTCTCTTTCGTCTCAGTAAGTGGCACTGGCTAAAGCTCTGTGTCTTGATTGGGTAAGCCTGATTCTCCCTGTCCATAAGCAGCAGGTGAGGTTTGACAGGGTACGCAGCACTGCAATGTCCCAGTCACAGGGAACGGGTTGTCCAGGTGGAGTGGTGGGGGGGGGGACCCTACAGATATGAGATGTGATGTGGAGCAATTTAAGGCCTTTGAACAAACAGAGTTGAAGGAAATGGTTATAACACAGTGCTATCCACCCATCATATCCCAGCTGAGAGCTTCATTTCTTGAGGGAACCAACCTGTGAACACCCTGTGCCTTGACAGGCCCCGTTGGGGTGTGGTTGCCACGAATGAGGTGAGAGCAAGGCAATAAATTTCATATGACAGGCTTCAAAAAGAAGTGTGCTTTGACTTTCTGCCCTCCCTTGACTGGGCCAAGGCTTGGGCACTGGGAGGAAGCCTTCGTCTGTCCCTCCTTGGACCCAGCAGGATGTCCCAGAGTAACTGTGCTCCACAATGGCCTCTGCTCATATGCTGGCAAAGCCAGAATTTACCTTATGGCATCTGATTATTTTTCCCTCCTCCCTAATTGGTTCCGTTAATTTATTGTGGACAGGAGCTTGTTCTGCCAAGTGCTAATTGCAAAGGTTATTGTTTCTGCCCTTTTCAGAGCACAGCAGGAAAACCTTCAATTCCATCACATGAAAAACAAGACAAAAAAAGCCAAAAGTTTTTGGACTGGATGTAAGCCTGTCATCCCATGCGGTGTTTGTGCCACAGAGCACGCGCTGCTCTGCCACTGCCTTGCCATTACAGAAGGAAGCCTCCTGTCCCTGGGATGCCAGCTTGGGATCCTCATTCTTGTCTCTGCAGCGAAGCACCATCGGGATGAAACACCTTGAGCAGAGGTGTCCTTCACCTCGAGTTGTGCAGCCTGGGGTTTCAGAGCACCTCCTCTGTGGGTGATGCACAGGGTATTCTCAGGTTAGCTGAGCTGACTGTAGCCCATCCTTTTCCTGGTGAAGGGAACTACACACACTTTACTCTGGGAGAGTTTTCCCAGCTGGAGAGGTTAAGTACCTTGGGTGAAGTGGGATTACTCCAAAGCCAGGCTTATTCCTAGCATGGGAGAGGAGGAGCAGTTACTTCTTGGCTGGCTTTTCTTGGGAGCTGCCATTTGTTGACGGGGCTTCAGCATCTGCCTGGATTAACCTGGATTTTATGGTGGGCTCCAGCCATTTATCCTGGGCGCCTGGCATTGCAGTTCTGTTGTATTTTGAAATTGACAAACCTTGTTGGAAAATCCTGGGGTCTTGCAAGGGGGCTTCTGTATTGCTGTAAAGCTCATCGTGGTTCTCCATGCTGCCAGAAAACCTGGTGGAGCTCTTCCTCCTTTGCTAGGCTCTAGGTGTTCATACGGTGCCCAAGAGCGTGCTTTCCTCGTGTTTTCTGTGGTATCTGTCCTCTGGGGCTCTGTATTTGCTGTCCCAGGCTTCGTTCCCGCTGCAGTGTTTACTCTGGCTTGTTTCCTGTTTATCACATATCATGGCTGGAGTTTGTTTTCGTTTGGCAGCTCAGAAGCTTTTGGAAGTGAGTGTTTATAAACAGAGGGATGCTTGGGACCGCATTTGGATCCGTAGTCAATCAGCAGACTCCAGTGGTGTTTTATATGGATTACGGGCATGACTTTGTACTGGTTCTTCTCTGCTCTGCACTCTGTCCCAATATCCTTCTCATTCAGCCTTTGTCATAATGCTCAGGCCTTCCCCCTCCCCTCCTGCTCTCTCCTGTCTCACTCCCAGCCACTACCCAAGGCCAACCACCCCTCGCTGGGCAGACATGCTCAGGTTAATGAAACACATCCTATTCTGCTCTATTCTAATGAAACATATGATAAATGTATGGGCAGTATTTAGTTTCCTTTATATAGGAAGTCTGGATGGCATCTGTGGGCAGCACTTTCATGTGAAGGAAGCACAGTTAAAATCTAGATTTTAAGAAGTGTATATATCATATTTAAAGGAGCTTTTGAGCTTAAGATATAAAGGAGAATTATATTTTCTATTGTAACTTTAATAGCTAAGGAGCTGTATCTCAAATTGCTTTACAAAGCCGTGAGGTAGATAGTGGCAGTTCAGGCAATATGTAGGAAAATGTGCCAGCCATATGTGTAGCCATATCTCACACGCAGTCTTGGAAATCGTTTATTTTTATTGAAGGGATGAATTTGCCAGGATGTCAAGACTGTCTTCTGCACTTTTGAAGAAGTGCCACGCTGTCTTTAATCTACAAAGGCTGGTGACAGGGAGGGAGCAAGTGCCTCGCCAGGTATCTCCTGTTTCTTTTTCCCTGCTGTTCCTGCGTGTTGGTGAATGGAGGCTGGGCTCAACTTCAGCACGTGGCCTTTTCTCTCCATAATGAAGATTCACACACTTTTTACACACACTTTTTACTTCTGTGTCAGGTTTCTTTCCTTCTGCCTTCATCTTTATGCTTTCCATCTGTCCTTCTGCCTAGCCATCCTTCCTCACAAATTCACGTCTGTTTTCTTCCCAAATTTTGGCTGGGTTGCCATGTCTTCTGTGATGTGCGCTTTCATAAAGCCTGGTGCTAACACCTGGCCGGGATGAAAGCTTAATGAGAGAAAAGCCGCCTGCGAGAACCGAATGATGCAGCGATCTTACCACGTCAGCTAGAAGACGGGCACCACGCGTCTTCCAGATGTCCCAGGTCTTGTCCTAGGACTCTTAATGTGCTCTCTGAAAGCCAGTGGTAGGAGAAAGGCAGCTCCATGTGGTGTATTAAATAAGTGCTGTTTCACATGCTGCAAATTGAGAAAAAATATTGGTAGTGGAAAAAATACCATCACAAGGAAATCTTTCTCAGTTATCCAGTTTGTACAATATCTTATTATAGGGGAAAAACAACTGTTATCTGCCTTGTAAAGGTTAATATAATAATAAGCAGATACTGACTTCTATTGAGATGAACACAATGATTTATTGACCCATGAGGTAAATATTTAGCGAAGCAAAGCCAGGGTCAATATGTACCACGAGGAGAATAAATTATTATATTTTCTATGATGGGGAGACCATACAGACCACTCACCACTAAAATGTCGGTTGCTTTGGCGTTGGCTGTTGTCATTTGCAGTGGGACAGCTAAATATGGTAGACTACCAGCAGGCACTTCACCTTGGGTTTTTTAGAGAAAATGACAATTTAGAAATATTTCCTTTGGGTGTTTTTCTTTATTAGGTATTTAAAAGTACTTTCCTAAAACCCAGCCAAACAAAAAAGCAACTGCCAAGAGTTACAGTAGTTTTGTAGATGTATTTCTTGAATAACTGTTATAATTTTATTGTGTTTTATTTTACTTTATTAGAGAAACACTCAGCTTCCAATTTCTAAGCCTAGCAACTTTAAACCCAATTGGAGATTTTTCCGCACACGTATTCATTTTGATTGCAAAGCCATTTTTCATTTAAGAAATGCTTCAACACAGAAATGTCAAGCATCTCTTGTAGTTACCATGGATAAAGGCAGGCTCCGAACGTTAGCACCTGCTGCCGTGCTCCCTTTGGTGAGTGGCATCCTGCCTTTGCTGCTGTGATGGACCATGCTGATGCTGGGTGGGTTTTTGGGAGCAGGGAGATGCAGTGGGTCTATGCATATGGATGACTTGTGTTTGCCTGGGCTGTGACGGATAGCACTCTTCTACAAGAAGTGTTAGGTGTGTTTTCTGGTCTGCCAGGCGACGTGCTGGGGATCACAGCCGTTTTCTCGCTGGTTGCACCCAAAACGTGATCCTGCAAGGTGATGTCTGTCAGCTGCTCTCACCTGTATGAGAAATGTAAAATCCTGTCTTGTAACACGTCGGTCGAGGGCGTTTCACTGGTGATGCGTATGGTAGGAACAGTAAATACACTTGGTGGGGGAAAGGGAGAGGAGTTGCACTATTATCCAACTTGTGCAAAGTGACATGAACAGGGATATTATTTTAGAAAGTTTATCTTTTTTGTATCTATGGTGACAAGATCCTTATCGGAGTAAGACAGACTCACAGGCTGTCTGCTCCTTGTTATCTCAGTGTAGGATGACAGTATAAGTATCATGGCTAGAAATGTTATCTATCCTTTATTATTTTACTTGTAAGGGGCTAACAAGAGTGTTATCAGGGTGTTTACAATCAAAACACGTGCAGCTCAAGTGATAAAAGGGAGAACAGGCATCTGATCTCCAAGGATATGAAGACAATGCAGCCTTGAGCAGTAGGAGAGGGATCTTATTGAAAATAGTTTGGCAGGTTGGGAATGGACAAACAAGCCTGGGTGATTGTTCAGATCACAAGCTTGAGAGATGGGTTTCGGGAGAGACACACACACACGTAGTCTTGTAGAAAATGAAAAGGCAATCATATCAACAGCACTCTCAGCTAAGAGAGAAATATTTTCCAATAAATTTTTTATGATTTTTTTTTTTTCTCTATTCTCTCCTCAGTTGGAGTGATGATGTGGCAAGTTGTCAGACCTGGCAACTGGAGTAGAGTTGCTTCAAGTCAGTTGGGATCTGAGAAAGCTTACCCAGGCTTGGAGGGTGGAGAACAGACAGCTGCCAAGGTTACTTATCAGGGAGTTCAGTTAGATTAACTCCTTATCTTGCTTGGGTCAGTGCTGTGTTAATTTAGGGGGTGCAGAGACACAGGGTTAGTGGTGACCATAAACCTTATCCAAAATCTCTTTAGGGACAGAGAGGCTAAATCCCTGCAGAACTTGGAAATCTGCTTCTATTGCTGGTAATTGAGAGGAGTTCAAAGACATCCTAGACATCAGATTCTCTTTAGTCCACATCTTGAGCAAACCAGGTGCAAAGTGGTGTCAAATTCTGATCATGTTACCTGACATGAATTATCCTCAATTTTTAAAGACGAAGTTGTGCAACACTCCATCCAAATCCAGGTCTTACTCCTGGAGAACTTTGTGCTCTTGCATGAAGTCCGTTGGCTGGTTTTCTATTGTAGAGGTTATGGCAGGGGACAGTTCTTGTCTTCATTCCACTCTTGATATCAAAGTTCTCTATGCCAAGCTTTGTGGCTTTTATCCCACAAAATAATGTCAAGTGAGTCATCTTTCCTCACTTGCTTGTCTGTCCCATGACACGATGGGACACAGATGCTTATGCCCACAAATGGAGAGCAAGCAGGAGGATCTGTAGTGGCCTCTGAGCCAGGAGAGGACCCAAGCTGAAGGCACAAACTCCAGTCCCAGGTTTCCCCCTCTCCCTTGGGAAGGAGATGGGGAGGGTGGGGGGTCTCTCTGTGGGACATAGATTGGGGCCAGGTATTGTAAGGGACAATGGAGGATGCAAATGGTGGGCTCCTAGTGACAACCCCATCTCCGAGTGTCTCTGTGGGTTTGACTGTACGGCTGACTGAAAACGGAAAATAGGTAGCTTCTTCAGATAATGGGGAGGGAATGAGCATGAGCTTCTTGTGTGCAGCATTATTCTGCACTGTCTGCTTAACTCCATGTTCATCTTGCTTTGGGTATCACGTAAAGCAAACTACTTTCAACCTGTTTAAATGACTCTTGCATCACTCTCTAATGGCTGTCAACTGCTGGTAACCCTTCTTCACCTGCGGGAACCAGCAGCAACACCTCTGCCTTGTTTATGAGAAATAATCTCTGGTTGTAATATACGGTGGGTTTTTTTTTTGTTGTTTGAACCCCTAGCTTTGGAGGGCCAGTGGGGCCATTTTGTATGGTAATAGGTGACCCATCGCTCCTCTCCTGCCCTTCATCTCTCACACCTTTAATTGCACTTGTGTTTCTGAAGCATATGGAATTCATTATTCAGCAAACAATGTCCTTTGCAATATCAGCCTTAATTAACTGCTCCCCTCTGTATTTTCTTGCTCTTATCATCTCCAAATCTACACACTGAGACAAGCTGACGGCCCCCCACATACATCAGTGCCAGCCAGTGAGCCATGACCAGATAAGAAGAAATGGAATTCCTTATCTCTTTTTTATAAATATATACACATGCACACACAAACACACAAACCTGGAAAAGGTCAAGGTTACTGGGAAGGGAGAAGGCCCTTCAAGACAACAAAACCCCTTCTTTTTTTAAGTCTCCATAGCAACTAGATGGAGCATCATGGGATGTCAGGATGAGAGAGGACTATTCTTTTCCTACAACACTCTTTCCACTTCATTAGACTCTTTATCGAGTATCTCTGTACTGGGCTGAGTATATTTTTTTGTGTTGGGGAGCAGTGCAGATGACTCAAAAGCACTCTGACCTTTTCAGTGGGACTTTGGGAGTTCCTTGTAGGAGTTGCATCCTCTTCCCTTGCCTTCCTCCCCCACAGCCCCCTTGTCTCCAGTTCACATGACCTTCTAATAAAAATCCTGTGGCTGGTGAGGTATGAAGGGTTTCTTTAAAAAGAGAAAGGAGGGGGGAAAAAAAGAGAAGAGTATGAGAATGTCCTTCACTGGCACTAGAGGTGTCAAGACCCTAGCTGTCAGAGCTGTACGTTTGTAGGGAAGATTAATGACTCTGCTTAGAGGAAATCCAAATAAAATAGAAGAGAATAAATACCAAGTGACTGTGTGGGTGATGAGGAGAAGGGTGAGGAAGGAGCAGGGGAGCATGACGGGGCAGAAGTAGGTATTCCTCAGTCTTTGAAGTGTTTAAATTCCCCATGGAAGAGCAAGTTAGCATAGGAAAGCTCTTTAGATTTTATCCTGTGGTCTTGAAGTGATGTGGCTCTGTGCATTGGTCTGTGAGTGTGCTTATAAAGCAGTAGGTGTACTAAGGTGCAAACAGTGTATATTTTTATCTTAGCTTCCCTGGGAAAGCATCTACCATAGAGGAGTCTTTTGTTTTAAGCTTTTCACCTCATAGTCTGCTTCATCCTCAAGGTGTCTTGAATTGCTTTGCAAATTGGTGCACTGGTTGTTCTTGGGAAACTTCAGTGTCTGTTTTGCATCGGGCAGTGGGAGGTAACGCAGCTCAGAGGCAGGCTTGGTTCTGTGGTGAGGATGAAGTGATTTAAACCTTGCTGTGGATCATGGGATCGCAGCTGCTTGCACCACAGGTGAAGCTGGACCTGGCCTTCCTGAGCAAACCAGGGCATTGTTACTGCCTTTAGCTTTTAAGATGATCCTCTGGATTTTCACCACTTCCAGGGAGCCATTATGTGACAGTTTGCAGCTTAATTTGAGCAGACTTCACACCACAAGTACCCAGCTGAGCATCTTACCACGACAGCTCACAGTGTGAAACTCTGTATGTTTGAAACCATATGAATTGGGCAGCAAGGTGGGCTTGCTAGCATGGATGACTGATGAGGCCAAAGTCATTTAAATAAGTGTTTGTAAAGAGCTTTGAACCTGGACACGCTTAGACTGTGTGCTTCTGAGCTGTAAGATTTACATGGGTGTTTTTAGGGGGGGAAACCATTAAGAAAAAAAAGAAAAAGCTCTGCACTTACGGTAGGAGTTGGGTTATGAATATCCCAGTCCAGCTGCTTCAATCCTCATAGGAGTAATTTTGAAGTTGGAAATCCCATTAAATCATAATAGGGCTCTTAAGTAGTTCGCTGTGATGAATTTGTGGCACTCTGCAAGTCCCATAATTCCCAATATACAGATGAGGAAACTGAGGTTAAATGACCTAGCCAAGGTCAGGTAGCAAATCAATAACCACTCCAGCCTGCGCAGGCAGCACCTCTCTCATTGACCATGTGGTTCTGGCTTCAACGAGCACACTGTCAGCCCTTGCCAAATGGGAGTAATCATCCCCACCACTGTCCCAGTCCCGGCGATGGAAACCCAGGGTCTGAAACGTTGAGTTATTGTGTTAAAAGGTACATGTGTGTTCAGGCATAGCTGGGATATGGGAGCAGTCACGTCTTGCTCCTCTGCATGGGTGAGAAGGTCTTGGGGGGAAGGCGGGTGCACCTTGTGCTGGGGTGTCACATCTCTGCTGCCTTCATGTCTCTAAGGAAGGTCTCATTGTCTCAGGCGAGGCTCGGCCATGCAGGCTGGGGTGCTTTTGGTGGTTTCCCACCCCAACTGGAGCAACGCTGCTTAGCTGTCCCTGACAGCTGATCTCAGGATCCGCAAATAGAGAGACTCTGCAGTCTCCTGGTCCCCCTGCTTATAATAAGGTTGCTTATTCCAGTCACACAGACGTTCACATATTTGTCACCTTTATCTCCTGTTACTCTTCCCAGCGCTGCAAGCTGGAGTCACATGGGGGTAAGCGATGCTGGTTGTAGACATCTAGCACTGCTGAAACAGGCATGTTACTTCATCCGGCAGTGGCTTGCTTCCCTTTTCTGCAGCTTTTCTTTAGCTAATTCATAGCTCTTTGAATTACTGATTCTGCTCTTGCTGTTACCGTGGCCCAGCGTTAATGACCTGGCTCTGTTTCCTTTCCCAGACAAACGGTACAAAAGCACAGCAAGTAAACCGGAGCCTGCTGTCCGAATGAGCATGTGTTGGGGTTAACTTGCTGCCACGCGGCTCCACTGCATTTTCTGTAGTGCCTCCTGCAGCCCTTTTGGCTGGTTCTCTGGAAGGCTGAAGAGGAGAGGTTAATGATAAGGTGTTGTTCTCGATGCCAGGCTCCTTCCTACTTCGCTGTAAGGTCTCTCGAGGATGGCATGTATTTCACCTTTGTCTCTCTCTGCTTTCTGATCAGCATTTCTACATGTCTTTGGCACTTGCCAGACCTCTGGCATCCCATGCCCTGTTGAACTTAACCTGCAGAAAAGGAGCTGTCGGGAACACCACAGGTAGAGTTGGGGGCAGGAGGAAGACTGGCAGCCTCCATCACTATCTGCCATACCTTTATGGCACCTCTGGTTTTCTGGCTACTCCAGAAAGGCCCTGACCTAGTCCAGAGGGCCCCTCTGTGTCCTGGCCTTGGCACTGTGCGTGCATTGCCAGCACTGAGCTCCGCGCTCAGTCTTTCCAGAGGTAGCAGCATGGCACTGGCTCTGGCATCTGCCCGTCCTGACGGGATGAGGGATGGGAGCTCCTGCAGAGGGAAGCTTGGTCTTGCACAGCACCTGGATGCTATCCAAGCCTAGATTTGAAGTTGGCAAAGCATCTGGCTTGTTTTGATGCTTTTTTGTGTCTTTGGGCAGTTCTCTGAATTTATTTTGTGGTGAAGATCTCAGCACCCTAGCTGATGCTGGGAAGAGTGCTCTGGGAGATAAGCACCCCTGGAGACAACCCTCCTTTCAGCTGCACATGGCAAAGCACTGGTATTTCAGATTCCATGGGAGGCACAGGAGATATTTTGGACTGCAAACTGTGGCTTTAAAAAAAAACCACTCAGCAGTGGTTTGAGGTTTCCATCCTGAACCCTTACTGACTTTGAATGTATATTGCATCTCTTTTTTTTTTTGTATGCAGGCTCTACAGCAAGACAGACTTATTCCAGGGATTATGATGACCGCAGGTATCATAATCCTTTTGTATAAGGGATGACTTAGGCCCTGGTTCCCTGCCATTGTGCGGCTGGATTTCACCGTCATTCACATTGTGGCATTTCTGAGAAAGCTGCTTGTTTTATATAGCAGCTGTGTTGTCTTAACGCAGCCATAATGTGTATTTGTCCAGGCATTGCCTTTGGGGGACAGCGGGACTAGGAAGATGTTTTATTAGATCATTCACAAGTACTAATAATCTCTGAGTCTCTCCAGTACCTTTGGATGTCAGCTGTGCTGCTTTCGCTTTCTGGGATGGGGTGGTAACCCGAAGGTGGGAAATCACTTGTGCATGATCCTCCATCTGTTTCCCCTTGGTTTTAGCTCTGTGTTTCCAGCAGCCAGAGGAGTTAGTCCTGTGCTAGCTCCTAAGCCTTGTGTGGGGAGTTGAAACACATGGCGTAGCAGTGCCAGAGAGGATCCTGACCGCTTGGAGGGTTGCTCGTGCTACTTGCTGGTGGCACTGGAGATCTTCCCCTGCAGACCGGATCCCGAGAAGCGTTCCTGTCCCTGTGCTTGTGCCTCCGCCTCCGACTGCCAGTGTTGACAATACGGTAAGGCTGCTCCTTCCCTGGCTCCAAAGTGTATGTTCTGTGTGCGTTCTGCTTCCAGAGCTGGAGTTTGCTGACTCCTTTTGCTTTTGCCAAAGACATTCATATTTCCTTAGTCACTTCTATTCGGATGTGAGCTCTCTGACCAGGAGTGAATTTGCTCAGTGGCATGCAAATGTTTGGTTTTGGTTTTGGTTTTGGTTTTTTTGCTAGGCTCCTTTGCCTTACACTTATCCTGTGATAGGTACACTTCTGGATCAGAAATGTCTGTTGCTCTCATAATGATTTTCTTTTCATGCAGTGCATTCCCAGTACGTATTGCTATTGTGATGTACGGCTGTATTGCCCTCCTCTTACCCAGTTCTGGTCGCAGTGTCCTTGAGAGCTGTCCCACTCCTTCAAACACCATTTGATGTTTTCTCTTGCAGAGATGATGTGGGGATTGTGGAGGTCACTCCCTCTTTCAGTTTCTTGCTGCATGTGTCTGCTGTATATTCCTGTCCTGCAGCTTTTGCATTGCAGCCTCATGGATGAAGTTGTATTTAGGGCTCATGTAGCAGCTTCTGCACTGGCTGTATCACTCAGTATTTCAGTCTCTGTAGTTTCCCTGGGCATTCAGCTTATGACTCATATTGTCTTCATGGTATTGTGACTGGTAGAGTCATTTTAATTTGGCTATGTTTTGTTACATCTTTGTTTCCTTCCTCACAGAGCATCGGGGAGGTCTTTGCTGTCCAGCATGTTCACGGATCTTATGCTTCACCATCTCTCTGCCTGCTTTTTTGTGAACTGCTGGTTTTGTAAAAATCAGCCTGGAAAGGGATGCAAACCATATCCTTGGGCTGTTCCAGCCCATGTTCATAGCAGGCACGTGCAATGCTGCATTGTCCAAACACCTTCTTACCCCTTTATTAGGCTGCTTTTTGTAATATTTGCAATGTTTGGGGTTTTTTGTTCCTCATTTATTTCATACACCATTCAGGGAACTTCCTGCTGCTTTTTACTTAATTGTATTTACTTCAGTTGTTCTCAAATGCCACCTAAAGTTGGGCATCATGGAGCTGAACACTCACTCGGGTAGGGAATGGATGTGATCCAGAGAGGTGTGACCCCAAATTAATTTTTTAATTCCCCCAAATTAGGGAAAGCCCCCGTTACAACTCTGATTCAGCCCTTGAGATGACCAAAGGCTCTGCAGAAGAGGAAGGAGACCCATCCTTCTAGACCCAGGCTGTGTTTTCATCTGGCACAAACCACCCAAAAAGCAGCTTCTCTCTCACCCTGGAGAGCTGTGCACTGCATGGCCGGGAGCAGCAGCCTGCGTCTCCTCTCTCCCTCTGTGCCGGGTTGTGTCTTTGCCCTCGCACAGGACCCTTGCATGCTTTCCCTGAGCTGTTTGTCTGAATCAGCTTTGTCTGCTGCAGGCCCGGCCTGAGCAGCTCAGGCTTCAGCGGATCGTGTGTCTCAGTGGCATTTTCTGGGTCTCCCCCTTGTGCTTTTGCATCTTTTGTGCCTGCTACACACAAAGCAAAGGGCTCCTCTTTTCAGTGTTTTTCCTGTGCGGGGCTGGTTGGGCTGTTCAGCGGCATGAAGGCACATTTAGCATCAGGTCTACGAGGGCAGAGATGGCACTGTTTGCATTTGAGGTTTATGTGGGTCACAAATGGCTCTGTGGAGCCTGTCCAGGGTTTTGCATGGTTTTTTCTCAGCCTGCTGCTGACGTGACTGGAGGCTCTCACAGCACGCAGCAGCCTTTCTCCGCTGTACCTCAGCAGCGTGCTTGCTGTTGCTTTGCTTTATCCTTTATCCAGCCCCTCTTGTAATATCCTCATTTTCTCATAGTGAGCTAAAGAGTGTCCTGTTGCTGAACGCAACCCCTTCCAATGCCTCCCGTTCAGGGACGGGCTTTGGGGCTACTGCCCTACAGCAGTTTCCCCTGGTTGTTTGGGTTTTCTCTCTCGCTCCATTCACAGCTTTCCACTTTCATGGACCTGCAGGAGCCAACTTGCTTCTGAGACCGAGTTCAGTCTCCAAACATAAAAGAAGAGAAAGTCAGGACAGAAAGACTTTTAGGCTTTCTTCTTCCTCTACACCTGCTGTTCTCGCTCATCAGGCACTTCCTAAGGGTAGAGTTCTCCCAGTTCCCAGTCATTACCCTTTATATAATCATAATATAGTACTGTAACACTCCCTACAGGGAAGCTCTCTATTGTAGCAATCTGTAAAACAAAAGCTGGATTGATCCTTCTCCCACTGTCCGCCCCCCCGCCCCCAAAAAAAACCTGCATGCTGTTCCTCAAATGGGAAGTCTGAAAGCCTTCATCAGACGGTAGTTCATCTTTACACGACATTTTTACACTCAAGCAAAACTGGAAGCAAGCCATAATTTGAAACAGCTAAGCTAGCTGTTAGAGCAGAACTGCACAAATAAAATGCTGGGGATGATGTAGTTGAATACGTTGCAGTTAGAAAAATGACAGTGTACAAGAAACAAGGGAAACTAGACAGATGAATGTGAATTAGTGAGAAGCCGACTTTCAAGGCAGAAAAATCAAATGGAGAGCTTAGAGCATTATATTCAAAGGAATCAGGTAAGCAGTACACTGAATTGTGCCTTAAACAACAAAACAAGTGCCTCCACCTCCAGGCAGAGTGGCTTGGGACCTGGGAGAGCCGGCTGCCTGGTATGTCCTTGCCACTGGGCTTCGTGACCTTGCTGAGGTCACTGTACGTCCTTGTACATTAGCTGCTGTGCCTGTGAGAGAGGGCAGGCACCTGACATCAAAGATGCTCTTTAAGGTCTGCAGATGTGCCTAGCTCCAAAAGAGCTAGCTGAAGGTCCTTTCTGTATGGACGGTCTTGGCACCTGTCATCTTCCAGGGAGATTGCTGATGCTAGTAAGTTGTTATATAGGTGAACCATCCTCTCATATTAGAGCTTGACTGGATCCAAGGTTAACTAGAATAGCTACATACAACATTTGCTGTGTAAGTTTTTAACTTCTTGCACCATGCCCAATAACATGGGAGGTTGGGTATTTTTAAGTCAAACCCTAAAACTGAATATAATTAATCAAACCAATAAAAAGATCACTTAAACTAGTGAATGCCGGTCTTAAAAGCTGGGGTGTGACAGGGTGACTCCTTTCCGAGGGGTCTGGCTGCATGTGCTGGGGCTCAGCTCCAGTTAGGCTACAGCTCTAGCCTTACTCAGGCTGCTGCACAAAAAGCTGTGGGGTAGCTCACCAGGGCCCCCATTCCCATCTCAGAAGCTGCTGTTCAGATCAGACTCCTGTTCTTGGGCCATCCTGCCTGGCCAGGTACCTCCCTGACAGTAAGTGGGAAGCACTACAAAGTCAGAAGTTAAGCAAGATCTGCAGCAGCCTTTTCTGCTGAGTCTAAAAGGAGCCAAGGTTCCTCTGACTTCCCTACAGCTTTCAGCTGCTGCTCTGGCCAGCCCCCCCAGGCTAAATATTTGAGTTGGGTATGGATGGAGTGAATTTCATCCTAAGGAGTTACTTGCTAAAAGGCCTTTTCCCTTGTTATTTTTATCTGTGTGGGGAAAAGGAGATTTAGAGTTGAAAAGAGATGAAAACCTCTAAATTTAAAGCAAAGAGATACCAGTGGAACCCCAAGGTACTCAGCATCTTAGTGGAGGTACACAGACCTCCCAGTGGCAGGTCATGAGAGTCTGGTTTTGCTTGATGTCAGAATATGTGTCCTGGTTCTGGCTAGGATAGAGTTAATTTTCACCAGAGCTGGGAGAGGAGCTGGAGCTGGTGGCACCTGTGGCTGGGGGACACAGCTGGGATAGGTTACCAATTAGCCAACAGCTGGGATAGTTTACCCAAATTAGCCCAAGGGCTGTTCCATCCCATGTGAGGGCACACTCAGTATATAAAGTGGGGATGGTGCTAAGAGGAGGCTTTTGCTACTTGGGAGGGAGCTGAGCATCAGGATCCACTGTGAGGTATTGAACTGTAAATTACGTGCTTAAGGATATTCTGTTCTTGTTTTTGTTATTCCTCTCTGTTTTGTCTTCCTTTGTTGCTTTGTTAACAGTGTTTTAATCCCAGCCCACAAGTTTTGCCTTTCTTTCTTTCCTGATTCTCCTTCCCATCCCACTGGGGTAGCTGTGATGGGGAGAGTGAGTGAGCAACTGTGTGGTATTTTAGCTGCCGAGTGGGGCTAAACCATGTGTTATGCCAAGCAGAGAAAGATCTGGGAAAGGTAGTGAAGAGACAAATTCCCTTGGATGCAGAATGGAGGACTTAAATGGATGCCAGTCTGGGAAATAGCTGTGAAGGCAGATGGGAAAAATAGTCAGTGAATTGTCCCACAACTTTGATCTCCTATGCGATCATCTCGGCTGATGGTGCTCTTTGTGGTAGAGTTGTAGCCAGGCCCCTGGACGTGTTTTTCCAGCTGCCTATTAGGTGATGGATCTTAATTTGCCACTTGCTGCATGCTACTAATGCTTTGTGTTTTCCAGGCAACTTTATTTTTGAAAGCACTTTAAATCTGCGTGGGACTTTGTAGGTTCTTGCTGTCCCAATGGTGCTACTGCAGTCAGCTGGGTTGTCTCTCTTTTGCTAACTTGATACTACTTGGTTTCTCTGTAATTCTGAAGGACTCTTCTTCTCCCCCTAATTCTTCAATAAATATTCTGGTTTTTATCAAAGGCTTTATTGTTGAAGATGTTCAGGGTGTCCAGGGACTTCCACTTCACTTAGCAGCCTTCCAGCTTTCAACCTGCTGTTGCATATATCACAACTTGTTTGCCATGGAAGGTGTTACATCACCTGTCTGGTTGGTGAGTCTGTGATGGGGCTCCGTACAGCAGCTCTTCAGAAAACCTTTGCATGTAATTTTCTTTGGGTTTTCTTGTGGTTTTTTTTTTTTCCTGTTTTTAACTTTGATTTATCTGAAGTGGGTGTTCTGGCTGCTGTAAATGTTAGTTAAAATCTTACAGAGTGGCTAGTGTTTTACAGCAATCTTTTCCACCAGTCTTTTTTTGGTCTCTGGTGGTGTTTACGGATGCATTTCCTCTTGTCTCTTCTACCTATATTTTGCTGTTTGTTCATTTGCTTTATGACAGTTTGCCACTGGTTTTTGGAAGAGCTTTTCAACAAATTAACTTGGGAGTTAATACTGACCTGCTTCCTTGGCTTCAGCAGCTGCTCGTGCCTTGGCTCATCCCAGTCTGGACGCTAATGCTGTATTGAATTTTCTGTCAGCATTTTGCAGTCAATATTTTTGGCTTTTGCTGTTATGTTGTTCATTTCTGGTGTAAGCTCCCCTGTGATATTCTGAGTGGGAGATGAAAGATACATCCATGCAAAGCAGTTGGTCTGGGTCCTGTCGGGGAGGTTCCTGGGCGGTGGAGAAGACCTCAGCCCATGGGGCTTGCCTGGGACAGTGCTAGCTATGAACCCATGTTCTCCAAATTCTGAGTGGTCCTAGGAGACTACTGCACCTTTTTCAGGATGATTTAGGAGGATGTGCTGTTCAGGATTCCTGTTGGAGTGTTATTTATTAGTTTTGTAGTATCTTCCAGGCTGCTTTCTTCAGTGTCATGTTGATTATCTGGGGACAAAGGAAACAAAGAAAGGAAAATGCTTGCAGGAGTGATAAAACAGGAGTATGACTAATATCTTCTCTCTCTCCGTAGTGTTTTTTCACAGATCAAAAATCAATTAAGGGTGAATTTCAGTGGGAACTCTTCAAACAATGTAATATTTCATTAGAGATTATTGCAGACTCTTTCACATTTGCAGCCCAGGTGCAAATTATAAAATTAGCCTGATTCTTCTAATAATTTCCTTGGAGGTAACATTACTCCAAGCACCCTGTCCTCTGTGTGAGCTGTGCAGCTGCTGTTGGAAAAGGTGTATTATTGTGTCCCCCCACATCCTGATAGAGACACGAGACTGAAGGAATGGATTTCTTAGTGTGATGTCAGCCCAACTGGGCACAGGGTTGTGGACTGGAAGGAGAAGATAATTGAAGAAAACGTGAGTCTGATGTTATAGGAGAGCTAAACAGGGATTTGAGATGTGTGGTTTTTTTTTTTTTTTCCCCAGTCCCTTCTTGAGCTGTCTGTTACTAGCACAAGCCTCTGCCTTTGTGAAATGTCCCTGTTTCTATAACTTGTCACCTCCTTCCTTGATTCCTGGATCTGTCCCTCCTGCTGTCTAAATCATGTAACACTGAGACAGGAGGACTCTGGTAGTGCCAGTCCATTTTCTCTGGCATCTGGATTCCTAACTGCCTAAGTCCTCTGGACACAGCTTGCCTTCCAAAACCTTCCCTTCCTGAAGGCATGAAGAGCTGTGCAGTGTGGCCTCCTCTGCAACCCCCCCTTCAATTGTTAGTCCTCCCTGGAACTTGCCCTTTTCAGTATCCATTTGCTATGTGGTACATCTTACCTTATTCACAACCTAGTTATTGATTCTTATTTGGGTATCATCTGTCTTACTGAGACTCAGGGAGTCAAGGTTTGGAGGGAGAGGTAGCATCTTTTATTAGTTCAGGTGTGGTATAGTTGGGTGAGAGTGAAACTGGTGAGCTTTTGGGATGCACGAGGGCCACTTGAGGTTTCTTCACAGGTGTTTGCATATCCAGAATGCTCGCTGTTTTCTCCACCTGAGCAGGTACCTTACTTGAAGATGTTACCTTTCCCTGTAAACTCCACTTTCCTCTTCTCCTAATACTATCACAGCTACAACAGCCCGACTACAGAAGCTCAGCCCTCTCCTGCCTTTCACCTGAAGTCAATAAGACCTGGATTAGTCATAAGAGCGACCTATACAACCATATACATCTGTGTTTGTCTCACTCTGTCTCCCTTTTTTCAATTTCTTGTCCCCGACATCAGCTGGTTTCTCTGCATAGCTCTCCCCTTCTCCAGGAGAGCTTTGAGGGTTAGCTTGGTCAGGTTGATACCTGGCACTGCAGGGAGGACCCAGTAAAGGTAATTGCTAAAAAAAAAAAAAAAAAAAAAAATTGCTTTCCTT